>OY821520.1:8216660-8439858 GCA_963682025.1 Cordilura impudica
AACGTATTGTTGATAAATCAGAACGGAATTTGCGTAGAGCCATTCTTATGTTGGAGGCATGTAAGGTACAGCAATATCCATTCACCGCTCAACAGGATATCGTTGAACTTGATTGGCAAGTGTTTTTGCGAGAAACAGCCAACCAAATTCTCACTGAACAGTCCCCAGCTAAACTTGAAAAAGTTCGTGATCGTTTATATGAATTACTAGCTCAAGGAGTTCCTCCAGATGTTATATTCCAAGGTTTGGTCAAGGAATTGGTACGTAATTGTGATATGTCTATCAAAGCAAAAACACTAGAATATGCTTCACTGTATGAACATCGTATGCAAAATGGTGCCAAACATATTTTCCATTTAGAAGCATTTGTAGCTCAATTTATGAATATTTATAAGAAATTTATTGCTGAGACTATGATGATGGATGATTTTTAAGATGCTTAATGTATGTTTGTATTGTTTAGTTCTAGTTTTTTTTTGTTTCTAATAAATATTTTTGAATCAAACTCCTCTCTCTTTTCTTTAATTTTCTAATCGATAAGATATTTTATCAATCTTATATCTAACAGATTTTTATACTCAGATAAAATATAAAAGCAAATTTACGTAAATAGACTTTATTATAAACTTATTAAAGAAAAAACAGACAGACACAAACATGAAGTGCTCGAACAAACTAAAATATAATGAAATTCAGACTATATTATTAATGTATGATTATATTTAAATAAATTTTAATTATTACAGTTCAAAATCATTAAACACATACATTAATCATAATTTGTAAGAAATAATTTGATTTGAAATAGGGAATTGTATAAACTTCAGGTATTTATATTTTTTTTTTTTTTTTTGTGGATTAATAGATATGCATTATTTCAGCCCTTCTCAACAATAAATTGAATAAATTTGAAATACTCGTAATTGAAGTTTACAAAAAAAAAAAAATATTTCGAAACAAAAATTAGAGAAATTGTAACACCAAAGTTCAGTTTTTTTATTATTGATATTTGAAAACATTCGAATCTTTTAAAATTTATATATTTCATTATAAATCAGTATCATTAAGATTTTAAGTTTAAAGTCGCCGTAAGTTAGTAGGCATATATAATATGATTTATTTTGAACATTATAAAATTAAATAGAAAATAAATATTTCGATTATTTAAAAAATTAAATTGTTATTCCAAAATAACAAATGACAAAATAAAACTATTTCGTTTTCATATTATTATATAGAAACAATAAAATTGTATTTATATTTAAAACCGAAATGAAAAATATTTTACTAATGCTCTATTCAAAATGGCTAAATGAACCAAAAATAATATATATGTATATATATGTATATTTTTTTTTCAAAAGGCTAATACAAATATTAATTAAAAGAGACAACTTTAAAAATACAAACAAACCTCTTCTTTGAAAGAACATTTTAAAAACAAAATAAAATTTAAGAAGAAAGAAAACAGAGAAACTATGTGAAATATTCATTGCTTCTTTTCAATTGGTTGAAAGCTTTTTTAGAAATATATAATTTTTTTAAATTTATTTTTAAACTTTTTGTGATTGCAATCGGTAAACACTATTCTAAAACTATATTTTTTAAATGTTAACTACTTAATTTTCAAACATAACATTATATTGATATAGAAAATAATTAATATTATTAACATTTAACCATTAAAAGGTTTATATTTAATTAATATTGGTTGTTTATGTGAGTGCTGTTGCTTTGTATGCTCTTCCAAATCACATCGACAGTTAAATAAATGCAAGCAATAACAGCATTGTAAATTAATTTTTTGAGGTATAAATAAGGCAGTTTTGGTTTTTGTAATATGCATCGAAGAAAATACACTAATGCTATCACGTGTTTCCGAAAATGCATTCAATTTTAACAAGTCTTTAAGCCATTGATGATGATTTTCCTCTACTTTAAAATTTGAACTTACAATATTATTAGGCACTTTTAGTGGTGTTTCGATTTTACTAATTTTTGTTTCTTGCTTTGAAGAAATTTTAACATATTTTCGTTTCTGTTTGGTTGTTGAATTATTTAAAATACATTCTTTTAAATGTTGTTGCAAAAATTTGGGTGTTGCAAAAATTTCATTACATTTTTTACACGGATTGAATTCATTTTCTCTATGTTGTTTCATTATATGTAAATTAAATAAACGAAAACCTTTGAATGCTTTTAAACAATATTTACATTTATATTTCTGCAAGTCTATCTGTCGTATGGTCGATTTTCTTTTAACTTTTTTTATTAAAATTTTTGGTAAATTTTCCTTTTCTTTCCCATTAGATTTTCTATTCGCTGCTTTTGTTGCTGTGATAGGCATTTTCTGTTTATCTTTTGCTTTTAAATTATTGAGCTTTATTTGCAATTTTGTTGACGATTCGGTGGATTTTTTTGATACATTTTTTATAGTTTCTGTAGATTTTTTTGTCAATGTACATTTTCTTTTAAGGTATTTACTTTTGGTTTGTGTATCAGAATTTTCAATGCTCTTTTTCAACATTTGAGATTTTTTAGATTTTTTAGAATTTATAGTAGTTTTTGTTTTTTCCACAGAGTTTTCTTTGACTTTTTTAGTTTTAGCTTTTACTTTAACGGATTCTACTTTCTTTTGTTGTTTTTTTAAAACTATATTTGAAATGGGGGATGTGGATGAGGCTGTAGTAATGGATGGTGAAATTTTTTCTTTTATAGAGATATTTGATTTTGCTTTGGTCTTTTTAGTTGTTCTTGATGTCTCATGTTTTTTAAAGTGTCGCAAGTGATGTACATAACCAGCCACAACTTTATGACATATTTTACATTCAAAAAAGTTTGTTTTTGTTTTTATAAATTGAAAAATTCTAGCAGTTTTCGCCACTTCTTGTTGCCTTGCTGAATTCCAACCAAATGCACTCACATGCACTAACTCCCTTAGATGTCTTCGATACTGTGATTGCTCATGATTGGCTATTAAATGACGGCACAGCGACAAATACATAGCACCACATTTTTCTTTACATACCGGACACTTTAATTGTTTCATCATGGGATCATTAAGAGACTTTGATTCAATAGAATGTTTATCTATTATATGCTCTTTATGCTCTCTAAATATCTCATCGATGCGCCCACACAGCTGGCATTCATAAAATGTTGTACGTTGCATATAACGCAAACGTATGGTCATACAGCTATCTTGACCCACACGTGGTTTTTCAGACAAAACCATGCCATTATATTCACGGTGTTTGTAGCGCATATGATGAATTAAACGGTGGATTTGAGGAAATCCGAATTTACACACGGGACACTTCAAACCTTGATGAATGCGATCGTGTACGGATAGACTTTCGGCATTTGGAAAATTGATATTACAAAATGTACAATGAAAACGCTTATGCATTGTAACATTTGCAGTTGCTGGAGAACTTGAGTTTAAAAGTATTTTATTTATTGATTTAGACGAACTCTCTTCATTTTCTGAGTCACTAGATACTAAACTCAAACTAGCAACTAAGCGCAATTGTTTTTCATCATAACTCTTACGGATTCTCTTTTTGGAAGATGAGGATTGTGTTCCTGTTTCTTTCTCCACCTTACGAAAAATGATTTCTTCATCGTCATCTTCTGATGGTACATTGTATTGAGTTATTCTCGATAATGCATTTTCCTTCGTAGGTGTAAGTAATCCTGCTCTTTCTTCCGAAATTTCTATTAGCGACAAATCACATGAAGAATACGTCAAAGGAGTTAAGAGACCTGTTTCTTTTTCCGTTGATGCACGTAATATTACATTATTAGTTTTAGTATCATTTTCGTCACCATCATCTAAATCAATTATGGCTACTATACGATGACCCTGTTGATCGACCATATTGAGCATTGGATTGCCATTAGTTAGGTGTATAGATGAAGTTGGAGTGCTTTCTCTTGATGTTAAAACTTCTATAACTTTTGTTTCATCGCCTTCGCTACCACCAGCCATAGATTGCGGTGGTGTATATGTATAGGGAGACTGAAATTGTGTTGCAAACTGTTGTGGTATCTGTTGCTGCTGTTGTTGCTGCAGTTCACGCGGGTATTGTTGTACAAGTGATTGTTGATCATGTTGCTGCTGCGATTGCGTTTTAAATTGTCTTTGTTGATCGACCTTTTGCATAAATAAATTGTATAGCATATCATCATCATCTACAATAACTGGTGTGTCAGGGCGTTGTCTTTGTGTTTGGGCAACACCGTTTGGAAAATTATTTACAAGTCTAGTTGGAAGTGCAGTGTTTGTAGTATCTACCACATCAATTTCAATATCACTACCACTTTGATGGCCACCATCATCCAAATGATGGAAAATTTGTATACGTTCATCGCAAACTAGGCAGATGTTACCCAAAGTACGTGTGGTAAGTAAGAGCTGTTTGTGTTAAAAAAAAAAACAGAAAATTCACATTTTGTTATTTTTTTCTTTTTTGCTACGAAATAGCCCTACAAGTTCAAAACCCACAACAATATACATTTAGTCTCCACTTAGGCTCTAGCATTTAATTCTCCAAATTTAAAAATATATACGGTGGTAAATAATTTTCAACCATTTATTTATATTCCACCATTACAATTAAAAATTATGTGTTCCTACCTTTTTTGAAGCCCTATCCGTTCCTTGACCCTCCTGTGATCCATGAGCCGCCAGCAACTGATTTTTATTAAATTGTCTTAACTCTTTGACCGTATATTTCAGATTTTTTTCCGCACGACATATACGACAAAACTGTAGTTTGCCCATATTGAAAACTTGGATGTGGCAAATATAATTTAATATAAGTTTTTTTTTTCAATGCATTTATAACCTTTAAATCATTACTTTTTATTCCCGCCTACGAAAATATTATCATTAACAAATTAAAACTATATAAATGGTGTCAAAGAAAAATATATATTTAATCTTTTGTTGCCTCTTTTAATTGTTTATTTGCATAGTGAAAAAAAGGAAGAAATTAAATGACAGAGCGGCAAAATGTCGCTTCTGTCAATATAATTGACAGCTTAAAATGGGTAACGCCATTGCTTAGTATGAGAAGTAATGTCAAGTGTAAAACACAAAAAATAGAATTTGGGATCCCCATATATTCACTAAAATTCCATATAATCATAAAATTATAAAATGCGTTTTTTCGAAAACTAAGAATTAGAAAAAGGGCTTTAATTTAGAATCAGCTATTTTTTCACCAAAAATTTAAATTTGCATGAAAAATCAATATATCTCAGAATATAAATATCTGAAAAAGTGCTAAAATTTTTTCAACAAAAATCTATATCTATAACCAAAAAAAAATATCAAAAATTTATTTATGAAAGATTTAATCCAAATCAATTTTTTTCCATGTATTTATTCTTTATTCAAAAAGCAGAAAGGAACTTCAGATTCCTCTCTTCCTTTTTGAAATAACGGTATTTTAGTGCCATAACAACTAAATATAGCCACAAAAAAGTATGCGTTCAGTTTGTTTGTTGTGATAATGCCGTTACTTTTTCAATTATTTTTTCTACTTTTTGTTCACTTTACTTATTAATACAATTGATTGTTTAACGAACTCGGTGGTCATTTCATTTAAAAGTGATAATAGTTTTAAAACATGGAAACCAAAAATTAAGAAATTAGTGTATTAGAGAGAAAAATAATTATAAAACTATGGAAAGAATGAAAAAGCTTCCGAGAAATAGGCCAAACTATTGCGAAAACATATTCCTCTCTCCAACGAGCAATAAATAATTTCAAAGAAACCGGAATTTTAACATATAAGTCACGGTCTGGGCGTCCAAAAATAAAAATATTAACAGTTCAGGAAGAGCGTACTGTAATCAATATGGTAAAGGTAAACCCTAGAATTACTTCTTCAAAAATTGTGGGAAATATAAATGAAATGTTAAAAAAAGTATTTGTGCCGAAACTGCTAGAAAAATTTTACGCAAAGCTGGATATCATGGCAGAGTCGCTCGACGAAAGCCGTACATTTCACTTGTGAACAGAAGAAAGCGCATTGAATTGGCACATAAGTACATAAATAAGCCTCCGTAGTTTTGGAAACAAGTTATATTTTCAAACGAAAGCAATTTTTGTATATGTGGCATAAAAGGCCATCAAATTGTGAGGCGCAAATCAGAAACTGCGCTTGAGAAACAAAATCTTGTTGGTACAGTCAAACACGGTGGTGGCGGAGTTATGGTGTGGGGTTGTATGGTGGCTGGTGGTGTCGGTCAGCTGGTGTCGGTCCATTGTTGAATCCACAATGGATATACGCAAATCTTTTCACCCGATTGGGTGATGTCAACAATTGCCGGTGGCAATGAAACCTCGAATCTTCTATGCATTGTTTGCTTTCAATAGATTGCTCCTGGGTTGGAATTGCACTTCGTATCATTAGTATTGCAGCCATATTTCCCACCCTAATCCGCAGGCTTTGATGCTGCGTCAGCCAAACCGGCTATTGAGGTGGTCATAATTACACCAGTATTAAATATCTCCTCGCATAACAACAAATATGAGAATTCGTGTAAAATAAAAAAATTTAATATTAACAAATTATAATTTCTTTTTATGCAAAAAAATGAACTTAATTTTTACAATCATCCCTCCAGTAAATTCGACAATTATAAATTAAGTGGCTTATTAATTTTTTCCAAACACTTCCAGTTTGTTTATAGTTTGACATTATTTTTTGTAGGTTATGTTTGAATTATTTAATTACATACCTGTGCTAGCTTTCAAACGCGCCGCTATTTATACACAACTCTGCAACCAATAAAAAAATAGTAAAAAAAATTGGATTGAGATAAATTTGTAGATTTATTAATTTTTGTAATAAAATATTGTGGAATTATAAAAACAGTACTTCCTTTGCTTTTTTAAAGTTATGGAAAGTTTAAGTTATCGTGAAGTTATTACAACAAATTCATGTCAAGAAGAATGGCATGAAATAACATTAAATACAGGTACATGGAAACATTTTTAACACTTGATATCGAATTGAAGTATATTTAAAATATCCATTTCAGGTGGTACCCATAGCACTTTGCAGGATATAAAAGTGGCCGAAAAAGCAGGAGGATATTGCTTTAAAAATGTTGCTTTAAACCACAATCGTAATCGTTATGTCTACTGGCGTACATATCAAGATATTTTAGAACTATCCGAAATTAGTTTGGATTTCAATTTGTATCAGAACAATTTGCGATATAAATTTACAGATTCACCAGTATTGGCTGTTAGTATAACAGAACAGGGAAAACATTTAGTGTTGTTGGTGAGCACTGTGTGTAGTCTTCATCGCATATCTTTTCCCCATCCCGATACACTTGCTGATGGTTCTTCTTCGAGTAGTGATTCTACCAGTATAGCCAAAACTACCACTTCTGTTGACTTCAATGATTCACAATCATTTTCTATATTTCGAGATGCCAATGCGACAGCTGCTCGAGATCCAAGTAGTTTTTACGTTGTTGATACCCAGTTTGGAGCTTCAAGTTAGTTTTTGTTTTTATTCATAAGTTATTTATTTCTGTTCTGTTAAATTTAAGGTAATCATGTACCACATGCTGCATCCAGTTATTTGTCTTCGAATGGAGAAGAGGCATATTTTGCTTTAGCTTGTCAAAATCAGTTAATGTTGTACACAATGAATTGTTCCAGTGGTCATACTATTGGACATCAGTTGAAGGAACATAATATAATGCCCAGAATATTTTCTAATATTAAAGGAGCTTTAACGTAAGTATAAATATTCTTTCAAACGTACATTGCTTTATAGCAGATCTACAATTAAGATTAAACATTTCTAACAAAAAAACTGATCTTCAATTAATTTAAAATAATGGTTTATTATATTTATACAGTGGCAAGAGTGATAATTGTGATGCTGATCATGCCAACTCCTTAGCATTTACCTGTATTAACAACCAAACTCTACTTTTGGCTTTATATCGTAATGATAATTTGAGAGTTTGGTCAACCATTAGTATGCAAAGTATTTGTGCCATTAACTGTGTCCGAGAAGGTAGTGAACAAAGAATGCAAGGACGTAAGTAAATTTTTATAGAAAACAATACAATTGAAACTCAAATAATCTATTTCGTTGTAGCTCAAAGTAATGCTCTACGTAAAATCAATGAAACCAGTTTTTGTGCATTTCTTTCCCATTCCACTGGATCGGAGTTTGTTTGTATAGATTTACATATTGATACTGTCAACTGTGGCGGTTTAAGTTTACAGCGCCGTAAAATAATATCAGCACCCCAGTTGGATTTGACTGATTTTGATGTTTGCGATTCTAGAATCTGGGCATTATGGAGTAATGCAGAGGGTGAATTTAGTATTTCAAGTTTCTCACTAATTCGAGGCATGGGAATGAATTGGGTTACGGCCGCTATGGAGCCACCACCCGATCGTTATTGTTTAGGTATAGAACAGGGTATGGATCCCAGAGAAGCTTATTGTTCGTTCATTTTCCATCCGGGAAAATTTGAAAGAAGTGTTATAGCAAAAGCATTATTTGTAAGTACTGTAAAATAAAAGATTTTCAATATGTTTTCGTATTTATCCGGTTTCCTTCCATATTTTTCTCTTCAGATGTTTCGCCGATCAAATGTACGTTTCGAAGGAAAACATTGTACAATGAATTTACTAAAACAACATGTATGTCAGGCCATAGAAGATGAATTACAAAATGAAGTTAAAGATTTTGATATCTCGGATGATGATTATTTAGATATAACAACTAGATTATGGGAACGATTCTATTCTTGCTGTGAACAATATCATATGAAAGCATCACAACCCAGTGGTTTGCTGATACTTGAGCCTTTAGATGCCGTCAGTGTTATTAAAAAGAATACATTTTCCCTCCTAAGACCTTGCGAAACAATTGAACATTTAATGTTGGCTGGTGAAGATGTAGAAGCTGATATTGTGGTTCCATTACATTTTCCAGAAAATAAGAGACAAGGTCAAGATTTTGTAAATTTAGTAGGCATTTTGGCACAAATAGAAAAATGGTTACCCGAAGATGTTAAAATTGACATAGATCGGAAGCTGTATCAATTGGAAATGCCAAATGTATTGATAGCAAAACTAGCTGAAGATGTATTGGCTGGAGATACACAAAAAGAGCTATTCCCTGCAACCTTCCTAGTGGCCATTAGGCAAAAAATTCAATCGATCAAAGACTTACGTACTGCGATGTCTATGTTAATCGACATTTTGCGTATGGATAATGGTAACCCTGAAACTATGCACACTAATTTTGCCCATTTAAATCACTCTACTCGAACGTTAATGTCTTTGGGAGCTTTGTTTGGTGGCCAAATTGGTTTGTCTCTATTAGCAGAAACTGTACGACAAAATTCTTTAATACGTTTTGCCATCTGTCGCAATCTTTTGCTTTTGCAACAAATACTAATTGATACTCATTCTTTGCCACTGGACATAGCAGAATGTTTGAGATCCCAATTTATGCCAGATGTATTAATATTCTTACAATCTTATTATGTTATGGTATGGATATCAGAGACTCCCGTTAATATTAATTCAGCATCAGCTATGGAACCTTCCATGCAAAGATTAAATTTACTTCAATTAACTTCAGGCGCAGGACGCATCTATTCGAATGGTGGTAAATGCAATTCTGCCCCTTTACTACAAGTCTTTCTTGATTCTAAAGGACTCTACACGGCCTTAGTATTATTTGTTGATAATTTTAAAACCTTAGACAATGTTACTTGGCAACAAACACTTATGCCATTATCCACCATTGTCAGTCAATTGATATGGACTGTGTCCTTCAATTTTGTATTTGGTGAATGGCTATTTAGCACATGTCAACACATTATCATAGCAGATTATGTGAGATTACTCAATAGTTGGTGTGAATGGAACATCTGTTCCAGACAATTTATATTGGCTGTAACACTGCTTGATAGTGGGGAATCTCACAAGGCTTATGATTTGTTTTTGCAGTCGGCAAAAGGTATTGTTAAAGAACAATTTCTGGCAGAAAAAATTTTGAAGAATACACCCTATGCCTCGCTAGTAGAAAATCTTACTGATATTGATACCGAAAAATCTCTATTAAAAGTAACCAATCAATGTATTGCTCAATATTATTTAAAAGTTATACAACTATTTGAACAGCATAATGCATTGGATCATGTAATTTTAATGGCTCAGGTGGCTATTGGTTTGCTGGACAAAAGTGATCCGCAACTGCCAATGTTTCAATCGATTGTCTTCAATAATCACTTGCAATTGGAGCATTATGAGGAGTCGTATCACTCTTTGATTTATAATGCTGAACTTTCGCGTCGTAAGGATTGTCTGCGACAATTAGTCATTACACTTTTCAATCGTAAGAGATACGATTTGCTAATGCATTTTCCTTATGTGGGTCTTCATGAAGAGTTTGAAAATATTGTTGAATCCAGAGCAAGATCTCAGTCAATGGAAAGCAACGAGATTTATGATTTTCTATATGCTTTCCACGTGAATAATGGAAATATGAGAAAAGGTATACAAAAAATCATCTATTAACAAGAAAGCACGTCGGAATATTTATTTTTTTTTTTTTTTTATATATTTTTCATCTAGCATCTGCTGTAATGTATGAACAATCAATGCGTTTTCAACTTGAAGGCGATTCTTTGGAATCTCTGAACAGACGTTTTTCCTCGTTGCTAATCTGCTTAAATTGCTTACATTTAATTGATGAACGTTATCGCTGGATTGCCAAACCCGTTATAGGAGATGAATACGATATGCACAACTCTAACACTAAAGATGCCATGGAAGAGGACGATGGTAATGATAATGAAACATCGATTGCAAAGCCTCAAGTTGTAGTCCTAGAAATAAAACATATAAAACGAGAAATGTTACATACTGAAGCTCTTATCAAGTTATCCGACCACCGAAAGGATATACATTCATTCGTTAATGCAGGCCCTCAAGAATTGTCAATGATTTTAGCTAGCTGTGGTTTATTCACGGCCGCACTCAAATTATGTAAAGGATTTGCCATTAGTTTATTACCTATCTTTGATAGTTTAGCAGCTGCTTGTGTGCGTACAGCCGATGAAAATCCTAATGATCCCTGGGTTTGGTTACAGGAAAATGACCTAGCCGATTTGCCGCATCGTAATAAAGCCTCTGATATGGCATGGTCTTTATTACGAAAACTCGTTGAAGATAATGAAGAGGAAACGTCTACACAAATCCATAAATCAGTTGCTAACAAATTGTTGAGCTTACAAACATTTATACCCCAATGGCTACATAACAATTACAAACTTGCCAATTGCTCAGAACTATTATACCTTTATGTTAAACATAATCGTCTTCTGGAAGCTGCTGAACTTGCACTAGAAATGCTTTCGGCAATGTTGGGCGCAGGCAGCGAATATTTCAGTTTCAAACATTCGATTGCTGTTACAAATCCAGAATTATGTCTACCTCTTAATACAATAGACTTACTTTTATATGGTTTGAAATTAAATGGTGAAGATATAGAATATCGTCAGGCTCATGTTGAACTCGAAGAAATATTACACAAATATATCGCAACTGCTACACGAACGGCTGAGGATAAAATTGAAATGTCTTTTCAAAGTAATCGAGAACGTCAACGGCAACAATGAATGGAAAGCCTAAACTGAAGAACTAATATAATGTGGGGGGAGCAGAGGTGAGTACATGTTTGTATTTCTTGCACTTCTAGGCGGATAAAAAAAGCTATTTCAACAAAACTGTATTAAAAACAAAATAAAAATACAACAAATTCATAGAAAAATATATATTAAAATATTTGGTCCATGGGCCTCTATTACTTAAAATACTTTTCATACGTCTTGGCATACTTTCTACCAAGTTTTGAATAACTTGATCTGGAATACACTGCCACTCCAGCTCCACACGTCGCCACAGCTCGGATAAGTTCGGTGGGGCAGTTTGATATTGTCCCACAATTGATACAATTGACAATAAATTCTCAATTGGATTGAGGTCGGGACTTTGCGCTGGCCACTGCATTACCTGAAAATCTGTCAACTATTCTTTAACGATTTGGAAGGTGTGTTTTGGGTCCCCATCCTGTTGAAATATTATTTCTTCCTAAGGATATGCGCTCATATCAACAAAATCGGGAAGATGGGTTTCCAAAATTTTCAAATAGTAGAAAATAAAATTTTCCACGTTTCCCGATAGCTTTCTCATAATTTAAAAAAAATTTTATTTTTTTATTTTATTTTTAAAAATCACACTTTATCAAATACGCAGTTTATCAAAAACGATATTAAACTAAAGTTTTCATTATCAAAAACAAAAATAACAACAATAAAATCATAAATAAAATCCAAAGTAACGGTAAATTTTGAATCATTGTAACAATGTAGTTGAGAACATGCGGGAGTAAAAATGAGTACATGCGAGTTGTTTTATGAATATATCTTTTTCTCCCTTAATTTGTTGCCTCTTTATTTTGTTTTGAATATTGTTTCGTTAAGAATTAAAAATAAGTAATATAAAAAAATCATATGAGTCCGATCACAGGGGAGATGTGTAAACATCTGGTAATAAATAAAATGCAGAAAACAGCGACAAAAAGGTTGTTTCATATAATAATTTTTTCACCAAACAATCATGTCATACCGATTTGTCTTAATGGTCACATCTTACGCGTAAGATGTGACTCACATGTACACTGTTTTTGTGATTGTATTGTGAAATAGAAATTTACCCCCCTGCGCGTTTAGATGCTTACACATCAAAAATAAAATTAAATCCCTTTATTATTCATTTTGTTATCCGCTAGAAGTGCAAGAAATACAAACGTGTACTCACCTCTGCTTCCCACTGTACATATTTTTTAAGAATGTTTGTATTTTCTTTTTGTTTGTAACTAAATTTAAGTATTTTTTTTTCATTAAAATTTATACATTAATAAAAAAATTTGTAATATTTTGGGAGAATAATTGTAGCAAAATGTTTTGAATATTTCGACAATCAAATAATAATTTCGAACTTGTGATTTCGCTAAGATTTGTTTTCGTAATTTTTGCTACGCCCTGTTATCTTTTAAAAGTTGGCAATCCTAATTGTCAGTCTTTACTGAATTTTGACAGCAATTTTTTTATCACCCAGTTCGTATAGTCGGTTTATTGGAGAGGGGTTTTTCATAATTTTATACTTTTGGATTTTAAAATAAGAACATTTAAGTAAAACTATCAAATTGGTAGTGACAAATATATAAAAAATCACATTCATCCAATGGTAATAATTGTGTAAAATATATGAGACGAACATAAACCCACACGTCTATTTTGTAAAATACGACAAAGACGACATTGTCGTCCCAACACCATAAACCTTGATAGCGAGCTGTGACATAAAAAAATTACACAAATTTCCTTGGTGAACCCCAAAAATGGTGAGTAATGAGCTTATCTTTGGTTGTGGTATTAGGCATTCTAATGAACCTTTTGTATATTGATATTAATGAATTGGTTGCTTATATTTTTGTGCTATTTAAGACTTCCCATCTGGTTTATGTGGATTCATTACTGAACGAATTCTATTCATCGACCACACCTAATAACCGTAAACGGGAAATTGAAACTGAATTGATAAATTTTAAAAATCAAACTGATGCGTGGAAGACATGTCTTTCGGTAGTGGACAGCAATGGCGCATTTGAGCAAAATCAATTTCTTTGGTTTTTCTGCACCTCCACTTTGGAACATTCAATAACACGTCGATGGATGCAATTGGGTAGTACGGATAGAGCCCTTCTCAGGGAAACACTATGGCATGCCTATATTAATTTATCGTCTGGAGCACAAAAAAGACAACGTGACACTTATGCTCAACTTATAGCACTGCTGGGAAAACGTGAATTTCCCGATGAAGATCCCAATTATTTTATGCACTGTATTACATTAGTCAAATCAAACTTTGTTTTGGGTATTTGCCTTTTGCGTACAACATCTGAGGAGGTTGTGAGTAGTCGAGAAGATGTCACCACTGATAGAAAACAGTATTTTCATTCCTGGTAAGTGAAATTTTGTTATAGGACAGCAAAGAAAGAATTTTTATATTCCTCAAACGAAATCATCTATCTGTACTTTCATTTATTTTTTGATTTTAAATAAAAAATGTCATTTGGATGTCTAACTAAAATAAAATTTTACAAACATAATTAATTATATGTCTCCTTTAATACCTTATTTAATGTATAAATGTGTCTGTTTGTTTCATAAAGCACGTTAATGTGTATGCCTGAAGTAATGGATCTATTAACAAAATATTTACTAATTGCCGTGTGTCATATAAATGGCAAAGACATTCATTCCATATCAAATACACTCATGGATTATAGTTTAATAGCATCGCTGCCAAATGACAATCAAATAAGGTAAAATTAATTTATTTAAAAACGCTGCAAATATGTAATTAAATTCGCTTCTAAAATAACAATATACTGTTGTGTTTTCTTTTTTGTCGTTAGTTCCTCAGTGTTGGAATTATTAACATGTATTCAACATTTTGTGTCGTGGATTAGTATTGATTTAATATCAGAGTATTTTCTTATGTCAATTTTGGATATATCACAATGGCGATCATCACATCAAGAACTTTCATTGGCCGGTTTATCGGTACTCAATGAGCTATTATATTTACAAAAGTCATTACCATTCAATGTCACCCTCATGTCTGGCATCAATGTTCTATTGGAACAGCATAATACATCGAAACAACAAAGTGAGATGTATATTGATAAATTTCGTGAACTTTTACGTTTGTATACTGTAAAATATTGGCCAAACATGTTGCAAGAATCATCTGTATTGGAGGGATTTTTAAAATCGTTATATTGTTGTACTGTATTTCGTAAGTTTTTAGAATATTGAATACTAAGTAGTAGTCCCTTTTATTTTCGCATATTTATTACTTATGGCTATCGTTTAGAGAATGGAGCTTATGATTTTACAGAAAAATTAGAAATTTGGAGTCCCATTATTAAGGGTTTAACTGTGAATGCAAAACTCAATCGCTTTAATGACATAATTCATCAATTAGTGTCCGAAATCATGCATCGCATGCAATTTGAATATAATAAGACTGAATTGGAACTACTGGACAATGAACTAATGGAAGATAATGTAAATATTTACCTTGAAAACAAAAACACTAAATATTTAATGATTTTATTTTCTCGCACTTTAGACCCAAACTGAATGGCAACAATATTTGACACAATGTATAGAATGTATCGCTTTGGTGGCCGAATCTCGTGCAAATGCAGTATTCGCTCAAGTATTCAGTCATTGGTCACGGCTACATGTTTATTTGCAAACCATCGAGAATGACATAAATTGTGGTAAAATTTTCGAGTTATCGCGTAAAATGAAATCACAACATTTTGCCGAACATTTAAGAGATTTTTCAACCGTCTGCCAGGCTGTTGTAAGAATAGCACCACTATTGGATACTAACACGACTGCGGAGGCAGCATCCGAAGTTAACTGCCATTTAAATGTATTAGCTGAAAATCTATTAACGACGTTGAGATTTTTTACCAGCAATCAATTGAACAACATAGATATTGATCGTTCAACATTTCAGACTGATTTTGATTATTTGTAAATATGACATTTGTAAATAATTAAACATTAAATTACTTTATGATCTCTTCTATCCCTAGATATGCTCAAGTTCTAATGGCCATACGTAGTATTTTACCGTTATGTCAAACGTTAAAATCGGATCAGATGCTTTTGCAACTATTCGAATCATTGGGAAGCATATTTCAGCCCAATACCATTATGGGATCCTCACCTATTATCTATATGGCGGCCAGTCAATTACTGTTATGTATAACATCTGTGATACGTCCAAAATGTCTTTTGGATATACCGACAATTGTAAATCTCATGCAATCGGGTCCTCGTCTCTCGCATTTACCACGTCAAGTTATTGCTAACATATATATAAGTCTTATTAGTTACCTAGTGTTGCCTTGGAAAAATGTTGATGAACAACAACAAGACTACGCACGTCGTTGTCAAATCTTAAAAGAATACGTTGAATGTTTGGCTCAAAGTTTTATCGAGTTAGATTTAAATTCCGTGAATGCCGATACCGGCGAAGCTAAAGTATCATCGATTTCCTTGAGCTTATTGGTGACATTTAGTTTAGTTATAGAATTCTTTAAAGTCTCTCCCATTACAACAAAAGACATGTTAGCTAGTACATTTAAGGTTTGCATTTGTATTTTGTAGAGTATTTTGTAATTCAATAACAATTGTTTTTGTGTCGCTTCTTTTTCCAGCCCATTATTACGAAAGCTTTAATGATTTACAATACATTTGGTCAAAATAGTAATACAATTTCCATAACAGTTGCCGAGTTTAGTTTGAGCGTATTACGGACTTTACAAAGTCAATTAGGTTCACAGTTTATTAAAGAAATGATAACGCTCTTCATAAACGTCAATAGCAGGTACAACAAAATATTTCACTTCAATACATTTTTAAAATTTATATTTTATAAAATATATTTAAAATCTTCCTTAGAGAACAATTGACTTTAAGGCGTGTTGCGGTGATTGAAAAAATTTTACAAATGTTCCAATTAATTGTTCAACAACCGGGTTCGGCATCTTTAGCCATGTTGCCTTCAATATTAGACTTTACTTTCGAACACATTATGCCATTGCTGCTGCAAATCGAAAATAGCATAGCCGATGCCTCAGACTTAACCAGTGTGGTTTTTTCACTATTTGACAGGTCAGTTTATTTACATTTTATTTTTAATATTTACTGATTTGAGTTCTTATATCCAATTAGTATCCTAACCTGTAAGTGGCAATATTTTTATAAATCATATATACAAGCAAATGGTGTATTGCAACAACAGAATGGCAATCTGACTTTAAATCCGAGTGATAACTTACATCCAGAACATTTCATGGCTATAATGAATGCCTATGGACAAATTGTAGTCACTGGCAACGATCCCAATATAGTACGTACTGTATTAGTTTCCCTGCAAAATGTCCACGAAAAATGGCGCCTTTATCAGAGACCTTTGTTTAAGGAGAACCTATTGGCTTCATTTCAAAGAGCTTTAATAAATGTTTTATTATCCGGCGAAGGCTCTTTACATTTTGATATTCTGACAACCGCTCTATTTGCTATGTCTCAGGTGGATGCCTTAAAAATGCGTGAAAGTTTTGCCAATGCCGGTCTACCTATAAATATGAAACTTATTGATGAAATTTGTTTGACCACGGTAAGTTGATATTTCTGTTACTATTATCACCCACTCACATTTTTTCCAATAAATATTAAAAATTGTAATAAAAAAAAATTTGCATTTTTAGACACATCATGTTAAAAACATTTACTTTATTTGTATTTTTTGTTTTTTTGTTTTAAGTTTTACTTGTACAATGATTTTTATAAATAAGCTTAAAATACATAGAGTTTTCCTTTAATTAATCGTATTTTTCTTTTTGTTTTATTCTCAACAGGACATTCCAACATTTTCTCAAAAACTAACTCAACTGATACAAGATGCACATTGTGTGCATTTAACGCAAACATAAAATGATTTAAAAAAAAAAAAAAATAAAATTCATAATATTTCATAATAATTTTAAATTATTACAATAATTATAATAACAATAACACATTACTCATCATCGTTCATAATGTCGTATGCTTAAGTATTTCATAAATATTTTCACTTTTTATAATTACAAATGTGTGTAGCATTTTTATATATTATAATAATATTAATATCTAGTTTATAAAACATTAACCATTAAACCTCCTCATTTTTCTAATTCATATACTAGTAGATATTTAATTTCATTATATGTACAACAAAAAATACTGTGTTTTTATTTTTCATTAAATATATTCTTAATTTGTGTTATCTCCTTGTAAATTTGTTTAAAAAGGTACTTTGTTTTTCATTTTTAAAAACATCACTTAAATTTAAATATTCATTCATGTAATCTTTTTTTTTTTTATTTATTGTTAAAAAATTTAACATTTTTTGTGTTTTGTTTTTTTTTTCCATAAAATTTATTTATATTTTCCAATTTTGATTTTTTGCACTTCTTAAAAAAGTGCTTTACAAAATATTTATCTCTTTCTGCTCTATCGTCTCTGAAATTTAAATCATGGTATCATTATATATATATTTAAACACAGAATTCGAGCTTATTAAATAAAATATATTATTGGAAAAAGTATTTAAAATTTTTCTAAATTATAAAAAATACATATTTGTAGCTTTTTTATATTTTTCGGTCTCAAACAATAAAAAGCACAGTGTTTTACCAATCATTTTTTTTGATCTTAATAAAAGTTTCTTTTAATTGTTGTGAGGAACCAATTTTCTATGACACAATTAGCCACAAAATACGAAGACAAATACCACTGAATATGAGAAAAGTTTGATTGAATGCAACGCAACAACCACCGTTAGTTACAACAAGAACTCCCTACGACATTCATTTGTAACCTTTAACCCTACAAACTGGACAGTTATTACTATGAAATTAATTGTTTTAGGAAAAAAAAAGATAAAAATCAGCAACAACTCCTTACGACATCCATTTGTAACCCTTAACCTTAAAAACTGGGGCCAAATTACCGCATTCGTTATCGAAATTTTTCGATCGAAATCATTTTTTTATTTCCCAAAATAAAATGTTAAGAATAATTTTTCTTTCTCACAGTTGAAGAATTATGGCCTCTGGTTAAGAAGAAAAGCGAATCGTGGTCGAGCGTTTGTCCGTCTTCTTCAAATAATAAACCAAAATATGGAATTTCGATTGATTTTACTCGATATCGAATGCGGTGATTTGGCCCCTGAACAGTTATTACTATGAGATGAATTGTTTTAGTAAAAATTAAAATCATGGTATTTTTTTTTTTAGTTTAATTTAAATACATTTGTATTAGTTTAAGAAATATAAAATTTATTCTGAAGCGCATCCTGTGCATATATATAATAAGTCAAAGTGTGCAAAAGTACACAAAACAAACGTAAGTCGTAGATGATATGAGTGACCAGTATTCTAGGGTTAATACATTAGACAAATAAATAAAATGATTGTTTATAGAAATAAACCTACATACATATGTGAAATGTTGCTTATATTTTATAAAATTAGTAAGAGGACCTTGGGCTGCTTAAACCTGAACAACCGAAGATTCCTTACATTGTAAAAAAAAAAACTTTTTAATTGTTAATTTAGCAGGCAACAAGGTATGTACATATATAAACAAATTGTTTAGTTTCGATAAATTAAAAGACTAGAATTGTTTTGAAATAATATGAACCCTAAGAATATGCAACAATAAACTAAAATATGAAATATTTCAGAGCTGCTATACCTTTAAATTAGAAAAAAAAAAAAAAACAGAAATTGCGGTTTTGCAATTACTTTTAAAGGTTAGAAATTCTAAAATTTCATTTGAAACTCAAAAATCGAAATAAAATGAAAAAATAACTGTTACCGTAATAGTTAAAATGGTTAAATTTGTTTTCTTAAATTTTTTGAAATATTAATTGCTACTTTTTGAATTTTAAATGAATTTAGAGTTCTGGGGCCGAATTACGGCATTCATTAGCGAGCAAAATTTCTTGAAATTTTTGTTTTTGAGATTACAGCATTCGAAATCGATTGATAGCATTCGGTAACGAGTACGTTAACGAGTGCGAAATTACAAAAAGTTACTCGTTAGCCAAATTTATATCGAGAAGTGATGTTTTAATACTTTTTCTGGTAAATAAAAACTGTGTTTGTAATATAAATAAAATAAATATGAAACAAAAGGATTACATGGCCGAATTTATGGTCGAACATTCTAATTTGTCAAAACTTATAATTCCGAATTATAGCCAGGGTAAAGCTACGTCAGACTGTGGGAACAACTTACGGTTACATTATGGACCACCAATTAAGGACACTAAGTCATGGCGAAAGGTAAGAAGAAAATAATTTATAATTTTTTATTTAAAGTGTTTTCGACCAAAAATTTAACGCAAAAAGATAATTCCTTTTAATAAAGCTTCCAAGAAAAGAAGCGGCGGTGGTCCTTATGAGGAAATGACCTTAACCTCTGCAGAAGAGAAAATCATTCAGACCAGTGGCATAGATGTTGCAGTAGAAGATCTTTTATCCGTAACTACTTTTGGAAAACAAAAACCTTCAAATGAATATGAAACTTTTCAGTCAATTTAAAGGCTAAAGATGACAGCTATAAAGCAGGCGATGATGTCATGAATAAATTTTTAGAGAAAGCCAATGTAAAAATTAAAAAATGAATAAAAAACCAAGTCTAAATTAACAATACTACAGTTACATATCCAAACAAGTGAAAAATTTCACCGTGATCAAAATTCCCCATACCCCATACGGCAATTCTTTGTCATAGCCCCCATATAAAACTGCTTCCCGATTTTCACTTAAATCTATCAAAAAAAACAAAAATATTGCACAGATTCAAAATATAAGTGACTTTACCAAACATGGTCAGGATCAGTCCATTTTTCGACCTAGTCCCCATATTAATATAGCGTCCGATATGAACTATTTCATATATGCAGCCAAAAAAATTAATAACAATAGCACTCAAATTTGGTTTATGGTTTTTTTCTCTAAACCATGGTATAGGGTATCGCATAGTCGGTCTAGACCAACTATAATTTTCTCACTTGTTTATTTTTCATTGTTAATGTTTCATTATTAATTTTTTCTTTTTCTTTCATTTTTTATTTTTCATTTTTTGTTTTTTCTTTTCATTTTTAATTTTTCAGTTTTCATTTTCAGTTTTAATTTTCGTTTTTCAGTTTAAATTTTTCAGTTTAATTTTTCATTTTTTATTTCTCATTTTTTAATTTTAATTTTTTATTTTTTCTTTTTTCATTTTTCATTATTTTTAGTTTTTTATTTTTTGTTTTTTCTTTTTCATTTCCAATTGTTCGCTTTTCATTTTTTATTTTAGTTTTCATTTTCAGTTTTAATTTTCGTTTTTCAGTTTCATTTTTCATTTTTTATTTTTCAATTTTTATTTTTCATTTTTTATTTCTCATTTTTCATTTTCAGCCCAATTCTCAATAACAATTCCCTGGGAATTTTTTCCCTGTTCCCCTATTCTTAATAAAATCTCTCCGGGAATTTTTTCTCTTTTACCTTTACCCCTATTCTAAAAGAACTTCGAAAATGGGAAACTTTTCCCCGCGAAAAAAGTAGCTATTCTGAATGTCAATAAAAGGGAGAATAATTTGGGAATAATTCCGCCAAAAAATTGCAAGGAGTGCTGCGAAAAATGTAAGTATTTAATAATTTAATGAAAACAGTAATATATATCATTTAAAATTTTGTATAATAATATTTTTATGGCATTACTGTTGCTTTCAGGTCAAAAGCAACAAACAAAAAACAAATTTATGTTCTTTTAAACACAATGCAAGCCAACCCTGATGTTGCATGCTTTGCTCCGTCTTGTCCTGCCGCTGCTCTTCTGCTTCAGCTACCACCAGAAACGCTACACTGAACATTTTTTGTACTTATTTTGAATTTATAAAAAAAAATTTTACTTTTAATTTCCACAAAAATTTTTAAATTTGTAAACAAAACAAAACAACTGAAGCAAAACAGCTGTCTTCGAATAATTGAAATTCTCTCTCCCATATTATTCTTCTCCCCGCCTGTTTAGAATAGGATTTATTCTCGGGAAAAATGAATTCCCCGGGAACTCATTTCCCTGGGAATATTTAGAATTGGGCTGTTTTTAATTTTAATTTTTTCTTTTTTCATTTTTAATTTTTCATTATTTTTAGTTTTTAATTTTTTATTTTTTGTTTTTTCTTTTTCATTTTTAATTGTTAGCTTTTCATTTTTTATTTTTCAGTTTTCATTTTAATTTTCAGTTTTAATTTTCGTTTTTCAGTTTCATTTTTAATTTTTTATTTTTCAATTTTTATTTTTAATTTTTTATTTCTCATTTTTCATTTTTTAGTTTTAATATTTTATTTTGAATTTTTTCTTTTTTCATTTTTAATTTTTCATTATTTTTAGTTTTTAATTTTTAATATTTTATTTTTCATTTTTTATTTTTTTATTTCTCATTTCTTATTTTTCATTTTTTATTTTTAATTTTTTTATTTTCAATTTTCCATTTTCAAACAGGTTATTACATATCATAATTTTTTCACCAATACAGTCATAAGTCACACCGAACCAATGGCCATTCCTGACCTTTCCATATATTTGCAAGAACTGACTTATCACAATTATTTTTTCCTCTAGGGTCTTCAATTATTTCGTTTTTATTTTAAATAATCTTCTATTACAATATAAATTACTTTTTTTTTTATTTGGGACTGAGTTTCGATACCAGCACGAACATCTTGTTTGCAAGCCAGCATAATATTGATTGCGATTTATATTGTGAAGAACGTTCAAAAAATAATTGTATTCATTCTTAATATGATCATGATAGAAATAGAAGTTTTATAGTTTTTGTTAGTACAGTTACAGAAATAGTTTTCCATGACATGATGCATTCAATTAAGTCAGAATGATATTACAAACAAAAAATAAATAAATAATTAAAAAGTCTTATATTTTTTGTCAGTCCTGACTTGTTTTATATAAAATTGTACATAATCACTTCTGACATTATCTTAAAGACACAATTTCCAGTTGGGTATATAATCAACTGTAGACATGTTTCAAATAAATATTTCGTCTATCTACAAAATTTATGTTCTAGGTACATGTTTTTTTTAATTTAAAAAAAAAAAACGTATTTTTATAACAAACAATGACGTTTGCTTATTCTACACAAAACTTTTGTTTTTTCTTAATTCAAAAGTTTTTGTATGATGGTTTGCCAACTTTATGGCTTCAATCTTTATTTTTATATCTGAAGAAGATAAAAAAGGAGAAAAGCTTTTAGCATCCCTGTAAAAAATAATTATTGTGTTACATTTATGTATGTATGTATATGAGAAACACTTATGGTACTACAAATTGATGTGTGATTTATATATTTCTACTTCATAATAAGTTTAATAATTGTTTTTTTTTTTAATTTTATGTTAAAGCTTTTAATTCTAGAAACCCACTTTTAGTTAAACACAAATTAATACACATTTCCTATATAAATTTATTACTTAATATACATAGTGTATTTTTTTTATTTTCTTTGCTAAAATATTTGTTTTTTAAAGGTTTTTTTTCTATTTTGCGTTGATCTCGTTTTATTAATTTATATTTTGTTTTTTTTTGTCAGAAAACACATTTTTTTATTGTCATTTTTTTTAAATATTTTTGTTTTAAAAAAATGTTTGCGTATTTTATTATCAACAAAATACTTTGTATGTATTTAAATAGCTGCTACCTCTGCCTCTTCATGACAATAATAAATAACAACAAATGTACAATTAATGAAGTAACAATAAAAATAAAACATTTTGCAAATTGGAGGATGATTGATATGCAAAACAGATGACTATACTCACAAAAGTTAGAGTTATAATTTTTATATGAATTAATACATATGTAGCACTTTATTTTTTTTAAACCTAATAATTTGTGGAATTTTCGTTTTTGAGTTAGAATTATCCTGAGCATAATTTTAACTTAAAATCGAAAAATATTTATTTTTGCTTTAAATAGTTAAAAACAAAAAATAGTAGAAAAAAAAAAAATAAGAAAAAAAAAATAGGAAGGCTAAATGCTAGAAAACGATCTGAGTAAGATATCCATAGAGTAGTTATATTTTTTAGAATCATTATTTATTTATTTTATTTATTTATTTACAAATTCCAAAACCAAGCCCTTAGGCTCGAAAGTCTAAAAATCGTGTTCTTACCAGTTTTCGTTAAATATTTCAAATATGAAACTTTTCCATGTTTTTTCCAGCAATAAGATGAACTTTATATAATTTTTAATCTACCAAAACTGTTATAACTACTCTAAGTATACTATATATTATCATTAAAAAGAAATAGAATTATTCTTCAAAATCATATGCAACATTTCAAATAAATTTTCCATATATGTATGTCAATTGAGGTTTAAAGTAACCTTCCTTGACTTTTTCTAAATTAAACAACATATACAATGTAAAAAGCAAGAAAAGCTTATACATATGTACGAGTACAATGTTCTTTAACAAAATTTTTCATCTACAGAAAAATATCAATCATTGTTTCAGCTCATCAGTATCAGTAAAAAAACATGCTTGTTTTTTTTACGTGTTCATTTCATTTAAAAAAATTCAAACTCAAAAAGTTTATATATATACATATATATTTTTTTTTAATTTATAAACCTTTAATCAGGGTTTATGTACTTATCAAATATGCATATGCTTGCAATAATAAATTTTGTATTATTTTCACATAATTTTATTTTAGCTTTTGTTTCTTACGTTTCGTTTTTTTTTATTTTTTGTTTTTTAGTAACAACAATAAATAATTACTTTTAATTTGTATACATTTATAATTAATTCTACTTAAAAAATGTCATGTTTAAAAAAACATTAATTGAAAATAAAACTAGATTTATATAATTGTAAAAAAAAAATTAAAAATAAAACTAAGAAGAAAAAATCAAAAAAATTTAACTAGATTATAAATAAAAAGTCATTTAAATATATAGATATTTTATAAATAATTCTTGCACAAAAAATGTTTGTTAACTCCTTTTTTTTACGAAAAAATTATTAGAATTATGGTAAGCAAAGAAATTCAATTATATTGAATGACTTTTTTTATTCGTTTGTTGGATTTTATGATAGTATTTAAAATTACTCAATAGTAATTTTATGACGTTATTTAAAATTACTCAATAGAAAAGAACTTAAGTTAAAGCATTTAAATTAAATTTAAATGCACAATAGTGAAAATATAAATTAATATTTAATAATAGTAATAATAAAAAATAACCAAGTGGCACAGCCACTTATAATTTTTAACACATTTTTGCTTTAGAACAAATTAAAATGATTTAAATAAAATTTCAATGGGATCGAAATAAGATTTCTATAAAGATCATTCGAAAATGCTTTCAAACATTATCGATTGTTTCTTTTAAACAATTACAAACAAATTCAAGTTTAATTTTAAACTTATTTTTTTTTTTGTACAAGGTTTTTTTTTACACTTAATGAGAATATTAAAAAATAGTACAACAATACAAAATGCCGCATATTAAATATGTACATGCAGTTATGACAGTGCGACTATAATGGGAGCTCCGATTTTCTTAAATGAAAATGATGCCGAAATTTGTGTGTGCGTGTGTGAACGTATGTTCCGTAACGACTACGACTAACTGGAAAGATTGCTTTCAAAGTTTCGGTAGTCCTTTGACCAAATAATGTGGCAGCCTTTTTTCCATTGGTTGTAAATTACTGCCTCAAAACCAATTCAATACAAAAACAAACCATGTCATACATACTAGAATGTCTTCTATTTTGTCTCATCCTGATCCATAGGTTCCTCAGGATCATCACAAGAAAGAGTTCTGAAATAATATTAAAGAAAAACGGAGTTAAATAATCGTACTAAATAAATCTATATTGCAATTTTGCTATGTCGATTTTATTACAATGAATTGTAAGTTTGTTAGTTTAAATTCATTTATTACAAAATTGACAGCTAGTTTTTGGGTTTTGAGTTATAACTAGATTAACTGACCGATAAGTTAATCTGAAAACAAATTTTATGCGACGTTAAGCGACATATATCATTTCTATAATCAAAAACAGTTATGAGAATTTAAAATGCACGGTTCTACATGAAGGAAAGATGTCCGAGCCTTTTCAGACAATTTCTGGGGTTAGACAAGGCTGTTTGTTATCGCCACTACTGTTTCTGATCGTTATAGATGCAGTAACTAATCGTGCGAATGAGAACAAAACGCGTGGCATTGTGTGGAATCCTTTAGAACCTGGTTCTCGACTGGAGGGCCTAGATTATGCTGACGACAAATGTGATCTCTCCCACAGGTTTATTGATATGCAAAGCAAACTTAAAGACCTGGAACTTGAATCCTCCAAAGTTGGGCTTAAGATAAATGTAGGAAAAACCAAAGAAATGCGGATAAACACAACGTCAACAGAGCAACTAAACTTCTTGGAGCATCAAGTTGAACGTGTTGAGGAGTTTACTTACCTTGAAAGTATAATATCTGAAAATGGTGGTACCCTAAAAGATGTGCAAAATAGAATAAAGAAGGCGCTGGGCTCATACAGCCTCAACACGAAAATCCGTCTGTATAAAGCTTGTGTCCTTTCTGTCCTGTTCTACGGATGTGAAACATGGTTTGTAACGGAGTCAATACAAAACAAACTGCGCGCTTTTGTCAATAGATGTCTTCGCAGAATCCTTGGGGTGTTCTGGCCCAATAGAATAACAAACGAAGAACTCTGGGCGAGGACGGATATGTACGACATAAATGTGGAAGTTCGGCGGAGGAAGTTTGGATGGATAGGACACACACTTCGTAAGCCATTGGACGAAGTATGTCTCCAAGCTTTGGTATACAACTCCCAAGGAAGTAGAAGAGTAGGAAGACCAAGAACCACCTGGCGAAGATCAACATTGGGTGAAATAAACAGGCTTGAACAAAACGGTCTTGAAGCAGACGGTCCTGGACGAAGATACAACAACATTGGGGAACTCAAAGAAGTTGCTGAACGAAGAGATAGATGGAGTAATCTTGTAGACAACCTATGCCCAGTATAGAGGCGGCTCGTAATCGACAGACGAAGGGTGAGGTTATATTATTTTTAATTTTTAATTGTTAATTGTTAATTTTTTATTTTTAATTTTTAATTTTTTTTTTTATTTTTAATTTTTAATTTTTAATGTTTCACTTTTAATTTTTTATTTTTAATTTTTTATTTTTTACTTTCTATTTTTTATTTTTCCATTTCTCATTTATCATTTTTAATTTTTTATTTTTCATTTTTTATTTTCCATTTTAATTTTTCATTTTTTATTTTTAATTTTTAATTTTTAATTTTTAATTTTTAATTTTTAATTTTTAATTTTTAATTTTTAATTTTTAATTTTTAATTTTAAATTTTTAATTTTTAATTTTTAATTTTAAATTTTTAAATTTTAATTTTTAATTTTTAATTTTTAATTTTTAATTTTTAATTTTTATTTTTTATTTTTAATTTCTAATTTTTAATTTTTAATTTTCAATTTTTAATTTTTATTTTTAAATTTTAATTTTTAATTTTTAATTTTTAGTTTTTAGTTTTTAGTTTTTAGTTTTTAGTTTTTAATTTTTAATTTTTAATTTTTAATTTTTAATTTTTAATTTTTAATTTTTAATTTTTAATTTTTAATTTTTAATTTTTGATTTTCAATTTTTAATTTTTATTTTTAAATTTTAAATTTTAATTTTAAATTTTAAATTTTCAATTTTTAATTTTTAATTTTTAATTTTTAATTTATAATTTATAATTTATAATTTTTAATTTTTAATTTTTAATTTTAAATTATTAATTTTTAATTTTTATTTTTAATTTTTATTAATTTTAAATTTTTAAAATTTAATTTTTAATTTTAAATTTTTCAGATTTCATTTTCCATTTTTAATTTTTAGTTTTAATTTTTTATTTTAAATTTATAACTTTTATAACTTTTATTTTTACTTTTACTTTTATATTTATTTTTATAACTTTTATTTTTTTATTTTTTATTTTTATTAATTTTTATTATTTAATTTTAACGATAAAATGGACTTGAACAATAATGCAATGACTTGAACAATAAGAAGAATTACAACATATACAACATATCTTATGAAAAACAACACACTGAAAAATTTTATTTTTTGTTTTTAATTTTTTATTTTTAATTTTTAATTTTTCACTTTTAATTTTTTATTTTTAATTTTTTATTTTTTACTTTCTATTTTTTATTTTTTCATTTATCATTTTTAATTTTTTAATTTCCATTTTAATTTTTCATTTTTTATTTTTAATTTGTAATTTTTAATTTTCAATTTTTAATTTTTAATTTTTAATTTTTAATTTTTAATTTTTAATTTTTAATTTTTAATTTTTAATTTTTAATTTTCAATTTTCAATTTTTAATTTTTAATTTTTAATTTTTAATTTTTAATTTTTAATTTTTAATTTTTAATTTTTAATTTTTAATTTTCAATTTTTAATTTTTAATTTTTAATTTTTAATTTTTAATTTTTAATTTTTAATTTTTAATTTTTAATTTTTAATTTTTAATTTTTAATTTTTAATTTTTAATTTTTAATTTTTAATTTTTAATTTTTAATTTTCAATTTTTAATTTTTAATTTTTAATTTTTAATTTTTAATTTTTAATTTTTAATTTTTAATTTTTAATTTTCAATTTTCAATTTTTAATTTTTAATTTTTAATTTTTAATTTTTAATTTTTAATTTTTAATTTTTAATTTTTTACTTTTAATTTTTAATTTTTAATTTTTAATTTTTAATTTTTAATTTTTAATTTTTAATTTTTATTTTTAATTTTTGATTTTTAATTTTTAATTTACAATTTTTAATTTTTATTTTTAAATTTTAATTTTTAATTTTTGATTTTTAATTTTTAGTTTTTAATTTTTATTTTTAATTTTTAATTTTTGATTTTTAATTTTTAATTTTTAATTTTTAATTTTCAATTTTTAATTTTTAAATTTTAAATTTTAAATTTTAAATTTTAAATTTTAAATTTTAAATTTTAAATTATTTTTATTTTTAATTTTTATTAATTTTAAATTTTTAATATTTAATTTTTTATTTTACATTTTCCATTTTTCAGATTTCATTTTCCATTTTTAATTTTTAGTTTTAATTTTTTATTTTAAATTTATAACTTTTATAAGTTTTATTTTTACTTTTACTTTTATATTTATTTTTATAACTTTTATTTTTTTATTTTTTATTTTTATTAATTTTTAATATTTAATTTTAACGATAAAAAAAATATGTGGTAATACGTGCTTTGGTCAATGGACTTGAACAATAATGCAATGACTTGAACAATAAGAAGAATTACAACATATACAACATATCTTAAGAAAAACAACACACTGAAAAATTTTATTTTTTATTTTTAATTTTTAATTTTTCACTTTTAATTTTTTATTTTTAATTTTTTATTTTTTACTTTCTATTTTTTATTTTTTCATTTCTCATTTATCATTTTTAATTTTTTATTTTCCATTTTAATTTTTCATTTTTTATTTCTAATTTTTAATTTTAATTTTTGATTTTTAATTTTTAATTTTTAAATTTTAATTTTCAATTTTTAATTTTTAAATTTTAATTTTTAATTTTTAATTTTTAGTTTTTTATTTTTAATTTTTATTTTTAATTTTTAATTTTTGATTTTTAATTTTTAATTTTCAATTTTTAATTTTTATTTTTAAATTTTAAATTTAAAATTTTCAATTTTTAATTTTTAATTTTTAATTTTTAATTTTTAATTTTTAATTTTTAATTTTAAATGATTAATTTTTATTTTTAATTTTTATTAATTTTAAATTTTTAATATTTAATTTTACATTTTCCATTTTCCATTTTTCAGATTTCATTTTCCATTTTTAATTTTTAGTTTTAATTTTTTATTTTAAATTTATAACTTTTATAACTTTTATTTTTACTTTTATATTTATTTTTATAACTTTTATTTTTTTATTTTTTATTTTTATTAATTTTTAATATTTAATTTTAACGATATAAAAAATATGTGGTAATACGTGCTTTGGTCAATGGACTTGAACAATAATGCAATGACTTGAACAATAAGAAGAATTACAACATATACAACATATCTTAAGAAAAACAACACACTAAAAAATTTTATTTTTTATTTTTAATTTTTTATTTTTAATTTTTAATTTTTAATTTTTCACTTTTAATTTTTTATTTTTAATTTTTTATTTTTTACTTTCTATTTTTTATTTTTTCATTTCTCATTTATCATTTTTAATTTTTTATTTTCCATTTTAATTTTTTATTTTTAATTTTTAATTTTTAAATTTTAATTTTTAATTTTTATTTTTAATTTTTGATTTTTAATTTTTACATTTTAATTTTCAATTTTTAATTTTTAATTTTTAATTTTTAATTTTTAATTTTTAATTTTTGATTTTTAATTTTTAATTTTTAATTTTTAATTTTTAATTTTTAATTTTTAATTTTCAATTTTTAATTTTTAATTTTTATTTTTAAATTTTAAATTTTAAATTTTAAATTTTAAATTTTAAATTTTAAATTTTAATTTTAAATTTTCAATTTTTAATTTTTAATTTTTAATTTTTAATTTTTAATTTTTAATTTTTAATTTTTAATTTTAAATTATTAATTTTTATTTTTAATTTTTATTAATTATAAATTTTTAATACTTAATTTTTAATTTTACATTTTCCATTTTTCAGATTTCATTTTCCATTTTTAATTTTTAGTTTTAATTTTTTATTTTAAATTTATAACTATTATAACTTTTATTTTTACTTTTACTTTTATATTTATTTTTATAACTTTTATTTTTTTATTTTTTATTTTTTATTTTTATTAATTTTTAATATTTAATTTTAACGATATAAAAAATATGTGGTAATACGTGCTTTGGTCAATGGACTTGAACAATAATGCAATGACTTGAACTATAAGAAGAATTACAACATATACAACATATCTTAAGAAAAACAACACACTGAAAAATTTTATTTTTTTCAAGAGTTTTTTAAAGTTTCATTCATAACTCGTGACCCCTTTGACCGATTTTGACGATTTTAAATAGCAACTCCTTTGGGATGTTAATAAACGATTTTATACAAAAAACGAACGGTCTAGCTTAGATATTGACGGCGTGATCCTGATTTCCAGACATACGGACAGACGGTCCTCGCTATATCAACTTCCCTTGTTATAATGATCAAGAAAATATATGGTTTTAAGGTCTCCGGAATTTATTTCGATGCGTTACAAACGGAATGACAAACCTATATATACCCTCTGCTACTGCGGTGTGGAGGGTATAAAAATTATAACAACCCAAATTTTTGAAGGCGATTTATTATCTCTAATTTTAGGTAAATTTAGTTAATTTTTTTTTAATTTGATTATTTAAATTTTAAAACTATTATATTTTGCATTTTACATTTAATATTGTCAGGTTAAATTATCAGGTTAAATGGGTTAAGCGATATATTATAAAATAAATGTTTTATATCTGCATAACTATGAGGAAAGTACAAAACAGATATGACAGATACAAATTTCTAGAAGCTACTCATACATACTTGTTCAATGGTTTCATTGATAATCCCGCCATAGCTGTAACGGTTTCAGATTCATCGTGTTCAATTTTTAAAGCATCTAAAGCAGACATGCCCACAGTATGAGCTAAACGTCTAACACAAGGCCAATGTTGTAACTAAAGATAAAAAAAAACAAGATAAACATCTTAAGAAACCTGTTAGAAATTATGAACAAAGACTTACCTGTATCGCTATGGTTTTTTGCAATGTATCTATGGCATTTTGACATGGTGGTCGATTTAGTTCACTCTCAACAATTGGCGACACAGGATCCCCCAACAGGGCTCGCACACATTCTTGAGCTGAATCACATATAGCTGGCAGGTCATAACCGCCTTCAAGAGCTAACACGACTTTACCGTTGGCCAGTTGCATTAGTTCGCGTGTCATAAAACCAAAACAAGCTGGTGATAAGAGATAACCACCTAAGGGAGCCGGATGCCCAGAGGCCGCATCAAAACCGGCCGAAACTAAAACAATGTCTGGATTGAAATAACGAGCAATAGGCATCACAATTGTACGGAATGCAGCAATATATTCAGCATCACCCAATGGTGGATTTAAAGCCCCAGACCAGGAAATGTTTACGTTATAACCTAAGCCAGGTCCACTACCACACTAGAAAATTAATTTATATTTTTCTTTATCGAAATACTACAAATTAAACTTATACAAGTTCTGTTACCTCGGTGGGGCCACCAGTGCCAGGAAAAAAGTTGCCATCATCGTGTCGGTGAATGGACAAATATAAAATATCGGGATTGCCATAAAAAGCCTGTTGGGTACCGTTGCCATGATGAACATCCTAAAATTGGGGAAGTTATTAGTAGTGTCGGTCTGATTCGTATGTCCATGTTATCAAACTACATTTTACAAATATAATGATTTTGCTTGACAAGTAGTACATGACACTTTGCTATTTCCTAAAAAATATGCGAAAAATATGCGAAAAACTAAAATTTAGTTAAACTTACCCAGTCAACTATGAGCACCCGCTTTATATCGGGTAAACGTTGCCTTACTACTTTAGCTGCTATAGCTACGGAATTAAAGAAACAAAAACCCATGGCCAAATTAGCTTCGGCATGATGACCTGGAGGTCGTACCACAGCGAAACCATTCCTTAGATCCCCTTTAGCGGTTTTTATGGCTAAATCTAAAACACAACCTGCAGCCATTCTGGCTGCCAATGCCGTGTGGTGTTCATTCCAGGTAGTATCCAAGTCAACACCGACTCCACCACAAGAAAGTCTCACGAAACTGGCCGAAGGGGCAGCAGCTTCCAGTTTTTGTCTGTTGACGGCCAATTGACATTGACTTGAACCAAATAGCAGGGCATGAGCCTCAGTGTGTACAGACTGTATTTCTTCGAGCGTAGCTTTAGGAGATCTTAAGCGATGACAGCGTTTAGCCAGGTCGGTCTCATTCAAACGAGCCCAAACACTTTGTAGACGACCACTGTGCTCGGGATGTAGACCATTGTTACCGCAAATACATACGTGCTTCAGCATAAGATTGTCATAAGCTAAACCTGTGGTAATCTTATGCGGTGTTAGTAAATTATTTACTGGTGTAGGAGGTGGTGCTTGCTGGTGCTGGTGCTGATGCTGGTGATGTTGTTGCAATTGTTCGGTGGTTAATTGAGGGTGTCTGACTGACAAATCAATAAGATGTTGGCGTCCACCATGTACCTGATGCATAGCCAAATTAACTGGTGGTATATGATCAGCTGAGGATGATGTTACTATGGGGCCTGCATGAGGAATATGAGTCGCCTGACCAGTGTCGGGTATTTGGCTGAGACCATGTGGGCCCAAGTGAACCAAAGGCGATGACAAAGTCCTTGAGAGAGGCCTTATCAAACTTCTAGCCACCGCATCATCACATAGGGATTGCATATAGAGGACTTCACGTTGATGTTGCAGGTACTCCTTGTCACGCATTAATTTATTTGGTTTGTTGGGTATACACATTGGTGGCGGTCCTGCTGTTGCTGCATATCCTGTTACGGGGGGTGCTGTTACCGTTGTTGCGTGTGGGAGATTTTGTGAGGTACTTGTAACCACGGTACTAGTTAACACTGTTTTTGGAGGTTTCTTTTTATCGGTGAGATCCATTACTTCGGCGGCATCTTCTTCTTCTTTGAGTTGTTGTTGTTGTTGTTGTTGTTGAGTATCACGCACAGCTCCACTACGAGTGAGAACAGTTTGTCGTATTTTTTGAGTTAGTAATAAATGTTGTTCGTAAGCTTGTCGTTCGGCCTAGATTATTAGTAGTGGAACATAGTTTAGTTTAGGAAAAATATGTTGGACAAACTGTACTTACATCACTATTTTCGTAATGAGTTTGTGCAATATTTAGTTGACCGATACCGGTCAACATAGGATGACCCAATGGCAAAGGTGCTGACTGAGTTCTCCCCAACGGACGATGACCCTGTTTGTTAAGGTGAGCTTGAGCCACTTGAGCATCAGTTATAGGTTGTCCATACATGGTGGAGGACGATTGTGGTGATTGTGCTGATACAGCATGTATACCACCAGTGGAGGCCACATGCATTAGGGCCGTGGTCCCTGTTGATGCAGCGTGAGCTTGGGGCGGTGCTACATCGCCGACTAACGAAGCCTGCGATGAAGATGTTGAAGTAGCAGATGCCGAACGCATGACGGGAGATTGAGGTGGTGCTGTTCCCGTCACAGCTGCATTGGCTGTTGGTGGTATCATGGCACTAGGCGGAGGTACTCCATGTCGACCAAATGGCACTGCTAAAGGATTATAATACGTTGGCGGACCAGATGGGGGAGCCACTGGTGGTATACCATGCTGTCGCAGCGCAGCCAACATAGCATAATTAGCTGCCGCAGAACTATGAGCATTAGGTAAGTGAGGACGGCCTAATGATATATTCGGCATTGAGGGTGAACTAAATAATGACAAGTCATTGATGCTACTTCGTTGGCCGGGATGATATTGACTGCCATCTTCATTTTCTTCTTGAATTGGTGCACTGCTAGGTGAACCACGATTAGGACCACCTACACCCGTGCCAGCTGAAGACATACTAGATGAGGGTGGCGAATTTGGACCAGAATCTGGCGTACTACCGCAATCTAAGCAACAATAAACAGAAATAAACCCAAAATGAGAACAAAGTCAACAACAGTATTACAATATAAATTTATATATGAATGAAATACAAATACACACACACACACACACATACACGCACAATTTTTATAAACCACAATTTAAAAGTATCGAACTTTTGAAAATTCGAAAGTAGTGTAGATCTTTCGAGGGTGGCGGCAGGCCTATTGATTGTTGAGAGAAATATTTAACAATTTACTTTGTTAAAGATTCCAGAGAGAAATAATAATTATTTAGATTTATGCACTCGTATGTATGTATTTAGTTAGTAATAAGAGTTAATACAAACAAACAAAATTAAAACTTCAACAACATTCAATCAAAATAAACAACATTAAGCGAAAAAGAAACAATTCAAAATCAAACCTTTTTTTTTATACAAATTAAAAAGCCAAAACATTGTATTAACTCTCTACTTATGATGTCTCAAAATGGTTTTTGTAAAATGATGTTGTCAAACTCATTTTATACGTACTTGTTAAAGTTGAATTTTGTTTTTGTTGTCTTCTTTGGGCTGCTTGCAAAAGGCGTTCATGTCTTCTTAGGACAGCTGGTCCGCTTATTCGTGCTTTACGTTCTAAGCTTTGTTTTAAGCGCATCTTTAGTAAATTTGGTTCGGATGCTGTGTGTATAAATTAAGAGTTTTTACGTTTTGTACAAAGTGGAGAAAAGATGTAGGTAGGTAAAACTTATTTTAGGATAATGGAAGTGTTCTTAAGTATAATAACAAGGACTTTATTGGTTTTGTATGAATTTCTACTGAGCCTGGTCACAACATATGTATGATCTTTAGTAATGAATGGCAAATAATTTAATATTGAGGACCCAACTAAAGTCGCCATATTTATATTGGTTGAACTAATGTTTGGCTTCGTCTTATTTCATACACATGAATCCAATCAAAATTATCCATATCGTGCAATTTAAGACGCATGTATATTCGATAATAGATTATTTAAGAATTTCTGCAACACTTTAACAAAATATAACAACTTTCAATGTTTATTTATATTCAATCGTAAACAAAATTCGTATTGATGTAAACGTAAATAAAGGGTCCGCCAAATAACTTTTTTTTTTTTTTTTTTAAATGCTACAAAAAAAAAAAAAAAAAAAAAACTACTGAATATTATCTCAAATTTCTTTTTTTTTTGAAAATGCTACAAAAAAAAAAAAAAAAAAAAAAAACTACTGAATATTATCTCAAATTTCTTTTTTTATTTGAAAGTACAATCCTTCGGGTTAATAATGGAAAATAATTTCATTGAAATGGCTGCCCCGGCTGGCCATGCAGTAGCCTACACGATCGGTCCAATTTTTAAGCACATTATCGATTGTGTGCAGCTGTATTTCACCAATGGCTTCACGAATATTGTCCTTTAAAGCGTCAATTGTCTCTGGCTTGTTGGCGTAACACTTATCTTTGAGGGCACCCCACAAATAATAGTCCAACGGTGTCAAATCGCAGCTCCGAGGTGGCCAAACGACATCAGCTCTGCGGCTGATAATGCGATCTTCAAAAACAGGGTGCAAAACATCGAGTGTAGCTTCGGCTGTGAGGCGCGTAGCGCCGTCGATCGCAGGCCCAGTTAGCGAAGCGAAAACGCATTGGATGGTCAGTTGGCTTCAACTCCTGAACCAATTGGACTTTGTATGGCGTTATACCAAGGTCTTTATGCAAAATTCATCTCAATGATGCCTCCGAAATGTTCAATTCTTGAGAATGAAGGTGAATTGATGTTGGTGGCGCTTCACGCACACTTTCTGCCACAGCAGCAATATTCTCGGGTGTACGCACTGTTTTTGGCTTTTCGCGCTTTGGTTTATCGATGAGGATGCCAGTTTCTTTCACTTTTTTCACAAGATAACGAACATACGGTGCTTCTCTTCTTTCATAATCCGTACGCAATTTTCGCACACATTCTGCAACATTACCATGATTTTCAAAGTAATGCCGCAATATTTCCCAGCGTTGTTCAAGCGTATACACAACCATATTCGTTCAGAGGAAGGATAAAACTAATTATCTGTCAAATCAGACATGAGCTAAGTGTTACCATTCACGAAATAAGCACTAGTTGAAAAAAAAAACGATAGATGGCGGACCCTGTATTAAAAAAATAGGAAATTCACATATTAACTATGGGCCGTAACCACTATTAATTCGTACACCAAGCATTTTTTCACAATCAACATTCTAGGCTACACATTTTACGAATATCGAGTATACCACAGTCGGTGTACTTTCCTGAAAGGTTGTTTTGTTTCTTTAAATTCCTAAAAATATGTGTCCCAAAAAATTAAAGATGTTTTTTTTTCTAATCGCATAATTAATTTTAATTTTTTCGTATAATGTCAAAACAAATGTAAAAAAAATTCGTATATACAACATATAAACATGTCAATACAAATAACTTTTTTAATTGGTTCGGTACCTATTACGAAAATTGTAAATCCAATTACGAAAAGTAAGGCTTTAATTGATTTTACTTAATTTAAACGAATGTTATATAAATTAAAAGTTATTGAAAATTTTTAGTAAATACGAGCAAATAATCCAAAATTTGAAGCAAACCAATTTTTTTATAGAATCAAATAATATAGTTGTGGGATATTGTATCCCTTTAGGCTTGGCGACTTAATTTAAAGTTAGTCTTATATCATCCGTTCTGTTCGCACTCATATTGTCAATCAATTGTCCAAAGCCTACTTATTTAAAAATGTTCGTTAAATTTAAATCCTATCTGTCCTGTTTATAGCATGTTCAAAATGAACCACTTGATTCGCTCTCTGAATCAGGATTGTGAACCTTGGTGTTCAGACGAGTGTTCTTGTTTAATTTTGACGTTTATATTTGTTGTGCAAATATTTGAAGACATCCTTCTACACTTTACGTTTCACTATTTCATTTTTTCCATTTTTATTTAAATATATATATGTATGTAAATATATACTTTTTATTTGTTAAATGTTTCTATTTATTTTATTGCACAAATTAATTTTTTGTTTTTTCTTTGTTTATATATTTTTGACAGCTAGTTCAGATAAACTAGCGATAATTTCTTATCAAACTTGGAGATGATACTCAATATTTCTAGGTTCACAACTAGGTTAATTTTGAACCAAGTAGATTCGCTCTCAAAATTTTATATGGCGGATCATGTAGATTCAATCATGATTCGGGCGCGAACCGTGAATGAGAGAGCGAACCGCGAATCTTGCTGTCCGTGTGAACATAGCATTACACTCGTAGTGACAAATATTTTTCCATGGCCGACTTAGTTAAAAATTTAACTGATTCAATTAATCAATTAATTTGCATACAAAAATAATTTTCAAACAAAGGCGAACGTATGCCAGTGTGTTGATGAACTTGTAACATCTAACTATTCGGTTAGTAATAGTTTCGTTTTAATCAATCAACATGTCAGTGAAATTACGTAGTTCTAAAAAGAGTATATTTTTTATAGGGGACGTAAGCCATCAAATAACTGGCTCAAAGCTACCCTCTAATGGACAAGTTCTGGCAGTTTTGTTTTACAACACTCTCGAAGTGAATTTTACTGTTAAAGAAAGTGCAAATCTCACTATTCGCGAATGTATTATTTCTTGGGAAAGGCGCGTATACATACTAAATCTATACCTAATACTTAGTATTAAGAAGCTTGTAGATTTATATCAAGTATGGAGGCACTTAAATCACAAAAACAGAAGAAGTGTTTCAGCAGCGCCGACAAGATTTTGTCAACGATTTAGATAATCTGTTCGACATAGCAGACATCGATGCGCTGCATTCGATAAAAATAAATGAAGACAGAGTCTTCTTGCAGCGCCAGGGCGACTTGGTTACTTAGCTGGAGTAGACAAAAACTGGCTGAAAAAGAGAAAAGAACGCGCCTACGAGCTAAAGAGAAAGGAGATTTGCCAACCCCAATCGAGTCCACACAACCCGCAACAAGTAAAACTCATATTCGGAAAGATTTTATTACACCAAAAATTAGTAGCACTGCTTGATAGGTGTCAGTTAAGTATGAGAGATTCTTTGCTTATACTTTAAGCTACCATTGAGGCACTTTGACTAAATACTGACGAGTTCCGATAAACAAGCCATCGATTCAAGGAATTCGTACGGTAAAACGAAAAGAACGCGTAGAAGCCATAAAAGCTGATTTTCAAAACGAGGTATGAGATGTTGTGACGGTTCATTGGGATTGTAAGCTTTTGCCAGCTTTAGATTCCAGGAAATCAAAAGAAGAACGACTTCCAATAGTTATTTCATATAATAATAAGGAACAACTTATTGCTGTGCTAAGGTTGGAAAGCTCTTCAGGAAATGAACAGGCGCAAGCTGTTTGGAATGCTATTAGAAAATGGAATCTGGAAGATAAAGTACAAATTCTCTGTTGTGATACTACAGCTTCAAACACAAGTAGTATTAATGGGGCTTGTGTCCTTATCGAACTAATGCTGAACAAAGGTATGTTAATTTTTGCTTGCCGCCATCACATGTATAAATTGGTGTTAAAACGCTTGTTCGAAGTGAAGATCAGTCAAGAGACTACAAGCCCTGATATTTCACTACTTAAAAAGTTCCGAGATAACTGGAAAAGTGTCGATCCCAACAAAATACAGTGCTACAGAGACAAGATCACGTTCTACTTGACCGTTTCGGAAATAGAATATTTATTGGATTTTACCGATCTGAACTTCCGATCTGAAAAAAAAGAGTCAGGGATGACTATCGAGAACTGATAGAGCTTTCTTGATATTTTTAGGCGGAAATGCAGAGAAAAAATTTTAAATTCGTACTCCAAGTGCCATATTCCCTAAAAATATCCTTACCAGGATAAGGCAGCACTATTTGACGTATGTTTATTCAAGATTTGTGTTTTTTAAAGTCAATGAAGCCCTACGAAAAAATTGATAATAACATCTCAAAAGCCGCTTTACAGAAGTTAATCCAGCATCTATGGTATTTGACTCATTAAGTATCTGTCTTCTCACTATTTGATGACGATGTGAACAATGAAACTAAACTAAAAAGATCGAATGAAGCAATTTGTTCGTTGTACGATAAGTTTCATAAGTAAATTTATTTATATCATATGGCAAATATATAAATTAGTGTTTTCTTTAACATTTTTATTAAAAGTCATTATTATTGTTTCAGAGAAAATTATTATTGTTTCAGAGAAAAACATCGATGACTTCATTTCAATCAAAAGCAAATCTTTTTTTGAACGCCTAAAAATTGATGATAGTTTCCTACACGAGTGTCCGACTTTGTGGCCAAATAACAATTCGTATAAAGACGCCAAAAATAAGGTTTTATCACTCAGGGCTGTAAACGATACAGCTAAAAGAGCTGTGAAGTCCATGCAAGATTTTCATGGTTTAATCACGGTTGAAATGGAAAAAGGTATTGAATGAGTATCAAGCTGGATTCCGGAGGATCCAGGATCCAGGATTGTCTTTTCAAAAACAAGTAGAAACAATGCTTCTAGAAGCAGTATTAATGCTACATGGCAACATTATTCAAATAAGCCTGATATATCGTTACGCTCAAAATGGAATATATTTGAAGCAGTGTGGGGCACAAGTCTGGGGACTTACAGCTTTTGATACAGTCAACAAACTACAACGATATTTCCTTAAAAGAATACTGAAATTACCAGAATTCACACCCAATTACGCATTGGCCTTGGAAACAGGAACGGAAGAATGCCATATATACACATTATGTCGACATCTTAATTATGTGGAAAAAGTTATGTATACTTATGATGCTTCAAGGCTAACAAATAAATTGTCAAAGCTTATTTTGCTGATAAATATTTTCTGGACAAAGGAGATAAATAAAATTGGAGAACAGTATAATATTTGTTTTGAGTGGCGTAAAAAATGAGTGGCGTAAAAAATGCTCAGATATTGTGTCGAAAATTAAGATGAGTACACACAATAAAATGATACAACAGGCTTCCGCAAGTAGCACTCGGATATACAGGCATTTAACACCGGCTATGGGTTTTACATACCTGACTGAGGAAAACCTTACAATAAATGATATATCAGCTATATTGAAAGCTAGATGTGATACGTTACCATTAAGAAAATGTATATTTAATAATAATACTACTATAATCTCCATACTCTGTAATATTGGGGAAGATGAAAACTTGTCACACTTCATGGGTAAATGTCCAATACTAAGAGAATTCAGGATTCGTTACATCGGGAAAAGTAATATTGATGAAAATACAATAATAAATATATTGAACGGACATTTAATGGGTGCAACTGGAAAAACCTAGCAAATTTTATAATTAATGGTCTAAAATATAGAAAATTTTTGCTTACAGAATTTAACACATAAGTATGTAAAACTAAAAACAAATTGTAATATTACATATGTAATTATATAGGCTGACGACAAAATGTCAATGCCTCTTAATACTTTATTTATTTAATATATTCAATAAAGTTATTCAAGTTCAAGTTCAATAAAGTTTAAATGACTGAAATTTATAATTTTGTATTATATTTTCAATAAAATCAGCACTAATTTCTAAGCCAAATTTTGGCATCAAGTCGGCACGGGTTATCATTATCCAATCGTAATAATATTTTTTATTTGAGTTATTCAAGTCAAATATAATGAAAATAGAGGGTATGCGTATCAACATTCTCAAAAAAAAAAAAAAAAACAAAATTTCCATATGTCTTGGGTCACCCTACTATGCACTTATGCCGCACAATGTTTTAACAAACTCTTGGCATATTTCATAAAAATAATTTTACAATATTTTCTAATGTAAAACTATGTAACGCCACCATTGCTTTTCTAAAAATTCTTATCTAGTTTTCATTGTAAGTTTCTTGCGTTGTGGGTCATTTAGCAAATTCCTTTTCATGAGAACCCACATGTTTTCAAATGGGTTGAGATCTGGACCAATCCAGAACATCAATTCCATTTTTTTTTGACATTTTTGGAATACATATTAACCAACCACAGTTGGCTATAGTTGGTCCTGTGATGAAATGAGATTTTCTTGCAATATATTTTTCCTCATTACGTTTCCCTTTGAGGACATGCTTGCACACACCATAAGGCTAGCTGGAATTACTCTTTTTCTGACATCACCGACGCAAACGTCAAACTGAACAATTAATCATAACTTAAGTGAAATAACATGAAAAAGATCGTGTTTTTTTTTGTTCTCTGCAATTTCTTTAGTTTTTATATAACGGTACATTTTTAATTTTTGTTTATATTTAAATTTTAGAGTTTTTCTAAGCCGAATTTATAGCACTATACGAATTAATAGTGGTTAAATTATTTTAATACAATATAATGAACTATCGGTTAAATTGAGTTTTTAAAACATTTTGTTATAGGAGCATTCCAAGGTCACGTACAGACAAAACCAACTAGTTTTATGTGCTTATATTTTATCTAGTTCTTTATTAATTCATCAGATATCTAGTCAATTTCTATTATATTATAGAGAACACACTAGTCTTTAATCCCACATATAAACTATTTAGATAATTCATGACATACTGAAGAAAAAATTTAGAAAAATTTAACCAACATTCGAATTTGTTATCGTTGCATTCAGATCCAGGATTGTCTTTTCAAAAACAAGTAGAAACAATGCTTCTAAAAGCAGTATTAATGCTACATGGCAACATTATTCAAATAAGCCTGATATATCGTTACACTCAAAATGGAATATATTTCAAGCAGTGTGGGGCACAAGTCTGGGGACTTACAGCTTTTGATACAGTCAACAAACTACAACGATATTTCCTTAAAAGAATACTGAAATTACCAGATTAGCGAAACTATTACATATGGAGAAAAAGTGTCTTAAGAAAAAATTTTAATTAAAAGTCAAGCTTGGTGCTGCAGCGAAAAGATTTTTATTAAAACACATATTTATAATTGATAATTGGTTTTTATAATTTGTCACGTACAGACAAATCGCGTCACGAAGGGGACATAGTTGAACTTTGATCTAGAAAGTAAATAATTAATAATTTGTTACAGATTTTTCTAGGGATAAGCAATGTTTTCTGCATTCCACAACATTCTCCTTAGTTTTAATAAAATGGATCTTTAAATTCCAGATATTGCCTTGGTATTGTCCTATGGTGATAGACTTAATTTTTTCATTTATTTTCGAGGATGGAATATATATTACGCGTTTTTTTGAGACTAATCTAGGAGCCAAATCAGCAAAGTTCTTGGCTGTTTGGACGACAACATGTTCATTTTGACTCATCATTTTCTCTGTTACTATTCTTTTGATGTTCCCGCCAACGCCATCTATCACACCTTTTCCGTGCGATGTAGCAAAATATTCCAAAAAAAAAAAAAAACGGCTTTTGTATTTTTTACTCAACACTGATGTTAGTTTTACCATATAACGGTTCTTAAATTCCAATGCAGGGCCGTCGCTCCAAATGATTTCCGCTGAAGGTAAATCTTCATGTTCTTTAAGTATCAAGTCGGTCTCAGACTACAAAATTCTGAAAACCCTATTTCGAAACTAGGATTAAACTCTTTAAAAATGGAGAAGGCCTCCCGTAGATACATGGTCAAATAATGCTTCTGACACCTCTTTTTAATGCCATCTTTCCAAACAACGACAAAATCTTTTTTGTCTGGACAGGTATATACAATATTCGGGCGATAGTAAAATGCTTTCACAGGTTCGTAACTTGTATTGTTATCTGAAATGCTTATGTTTGAACTTTCGGCTAGAGCAATGTTCATTTTAGGAGCTAATTCTGTAACTACCACCTTTTTCTTTCTTGGTGACTGAGACAGGGATTTTAGAGCCTTTTGAAAAGCTTTAGATAGTGTTTTTTTCGACTTGTAGGGAAGAAGATTCATCAAAACTTTTAATTTGAACCCGCTTTTTATCCCTTTGCAATCTCTTCTTGTCCCTTTCCTTAAGTCGTATAGCTTGTAGCTCACTTTTGAAGGTTTTTCTTGTTTTCCCTTGCAACACGCATCCTTTTAGCCTAATTAGCGGTGAAATTTGGATCTTCCTCCTTTTTCTTTTCACGAAATTTTCGCATACGGCTAGCACTTGTTGATGGTTGTTGGTCAGTCATTTTTGTGAGATGGAAATTTGTAATACAAAAATTTCTTGTTCCTCGGCGTCACGTACGGACGCTTAACTAGTACCACTTATCAGTTATAAGGGAAACGTTTAATTAAATTTTTTTTGATTAATTCTTATACCACAAAAATAAGTTTCTATAAACTGCTTATTTTACAATTATTAAAATAAAAACGAATCAAGCGTCACGTATGGGACATCGAAACTTACCTTTGTGTTAAAATTAATTTCTCGACATCAGAACAATTTACTAAAAAATTGGTTATACAGTTAAATAAAGCTTACCCACACACGTAGATGGAGAAAAGAAAATTAAGTTCAAACTGATAAACAATAGTGACAGCTACCTATCAAAAAATGGTGTAAAGTCAAATGAAAAAAGCCTACTTGTTGTTACTTTTTAAAAATAACAGTATTTTAACAAACAGCGATCTACTCTTTATAATTTCAATAGAACATAATCTAACTATATATATGGAATAATATATACAAAATTATTTTTTGGATAATGGTTTAGAGTTCCCATTTTTCATGGAATGCTCCTATAATATGTATGTTCAAACATTTTTTTAATAAATTTCAAGAAAACAAAATAACCTTCCAGTGTTGGTGTAGTTAACATTATTTCATTGGTTTTTAATGTAACATAGTCAAAAATAATGTTGGTGTACGAATTAATAATGGTTAGGGCTCGTACATACGATTGGTGGATGTATGGGTTTTTAAACTAGGGAATTACATGTATATTGTATATTGTGTTTTATAAAGCCATCAAGGAACGAAGATCAATGAAACATGTTTTATAGATCACAGTTTAAAAATAATTTTTTTTATAAATACAAATAAATATTCGTTATAAAATTGTATTTAGCACTTGTTTTTTTTTTAGTTGTTAATGGGCAAATTAAATTAAAACATTAACAAGAAATAACAAATGTTTGTTCATTCTACTTTTTTTTTGTTTTTTTTTTCATCTTCGAAACATGCACATACATTTTACATAATATTTTAGCTTAAAGCATCAAATTTACATTGAATATTTAAATACAACTTACCAGTTTTCCGTAGAGGAAAATCTGTCTCATATTTGAGTAGGGATGATGGAGGTGGTTGTGGTATTTTATATGGATGAGAACTTGTAACAGCACCAACTGGTAGAGATTCACCGGATGAACTCTTAACAACGCTCCTAAAAATAGTTAGCAATTAATAAAACAAAATGTATTATCCTTCAAAACCATTGTTTGACGATGTATAATGGTAGGGTACCCACCTATTGCGATAGGGTGATGTAGTTTGCATGCCATTTGGTGAGGAGGCGGCTTGTTTACGATTTAATATAAAACACTGCAAGCGAATAAAATTAACATTGAGTTGGAAATAGATAAGTTAAAAGACTTACATTTAATATTTGTTTAACTTCAGCACTAGCATTTGCGCTATTTTCTTTTCGTTTGCCTACGGCTTCTCTCTCTCGCCTCTCTCTTTGCTGTTGCTCTTCCACAGCAGCTGTGACGATTCTTTGTTCTTGTAATTCTTGGTAAGCGCCATGTGCGTGCACATACTAAAATTTAAAATAAAGTAAAACTATTTTTGTCTCTTTTTTTGTTTGGTTATGTTTTAATTTTTTTTAATTGAATTTGAAAGGACTAAAATTAATAAATGAACAAAAAATTTCAAAGTGAAATTAGGTCAAAAATTTAGTCCGTACTACGAACTCCGTAGGCTACTTTAAACAAATCTATAATATTAATAGGCTATGCGATTTCTTGTTACCGATGTTTTGTTCTACCGTTTTATCCCGATTTTGACCAAACGTATTTTATTTGAAAGGTATTGCTTTTTAGCTGTTCACCAGATTTACAGATTTTTTTTATTTTTTTTTTCTTAATTTTGAGTAAATTGCATTTAAAGTTGCTACTAACACATCATAAAATTATACATATGGTATGTGTGTGTTTATAAAATTTGTTAATGTGTTTGTTAATGAGTTTGTTTTCTTCATTCACAATAATAATAAACCAAAAAAAAGTGCTGGAATCTGCTAGTTTTAATTAATATGCATTCCAAAATCGGGCTAAGGGACGATTGTAGATAATTTTGACGAATATATGTTACAATATCCGAGAAATGGATTTTCTGAGATTAGAACTTATGTAATAATTTGCTAAAATCATATATAATGCTAGATAAAAACATATCTGTACAGTGTTGGTCAGAACAAAAGCAACCAAAATCACTATTGATTTTTTTTTGTATTTTTAAGCATGTTATTGTTGTTTTTCCAAAATCTTAATTGCTCTTACTCTTTATAACATTACAAAAAAAAAAAAAAAAAAAAATTAAACTAAAATTGTAAACTAAAAAAACGTTATATATAAAGGGTCCGCCATCTAACGTTTTTTTTCAACTAGTGCTTATTTCGTGAATGGTAACACTTAGCTCATGTCTGATTTGACAGATAATTAGTTTTATCCTTCCGCTGAACGAATATGGTTGTGTATACGCTTGAACAACGCTGGGAAATATTGCGACATTACTTTGAAAATCATGGTAGTGTTGCAGAATGTGTGCGAAAATTGCGTACGGATTTTGGAAGAAGAGAAGCACCGTCAGCTCCGTATGTTCGTTATCTTGTGAAAAAAGTGAAAGAAACTGGCATCCTCATCGATAAACCAAAGCGTGAAAAGCCAAAAACAGTGCGTACACCCGAGAATATTGCTGCTGTGGCAGAAAGTGTGCGTGAAGCGCCATCAACATCAATTCACCGTCGTTCTCAAGAATTGAACATTTCGGAGGCATCATTGAGACGAATTTTGCATAAAGACCTTGGTATGACGCCATACAAAGTCAAATTGGTTCAGGAATTGAAGCCAACTGACCATCCAATCCGTTTTCGCTTCGCTAAATGGGCCCGCGATCGACTTACAGAAGATGCCGATTTTGCCAAAAAAAATCATCTTATCAGATGAAGCTCATTTTGATCTTGGCGGGTATGTAAACAAGCAAAATTGTCGCATTTGGGGCACAGAAAACCCGCACGCATACATTGAAAAGCCGATACACCCAAAACGAGTCACTGTTTGGTGCGGATTTTGGTCCAGAGGCATAATTGGGCCATTTTTCTTCGAAAATGAGCAAGGAGTGGCCGTTACAGTCAATGGCGATCGTTATCGGGCCATGTTGAACGAATTTTTGTTCACAAAAATTGAAGAGGAGGATATTGGAAACATTTGGTTTCAACAGAACGGCGCTACGTGCCACACGGCCGAAGCTACACTCGATGTTTTGCGCCCTGTTTTTGAAGATCGCATTATCAGCCGCAGAGCTGATGTCGTTTGGCCACCTCGGAGCTGCGATTTGACACCGTTGGACTATTATTTGTGGGGTGCCCTCAAAGATAAGTGTTACGCCAACAAGCCAGAGACAATTGACGCTTTAAAGGACAATATTCGTGAAGTCATTGGTGAAATACAGCTGCACACAATCGATAATGTGCTTAAAAATTGGACCGATCGTGTAGGCTACTGCATGGCCAGCCGAGGCAGCCATTTGAATGAAATTATTTTCCATTATTAACCGGAAGGATTGTACTTTCAAATAAAAAAAAAATTTTTTGAGATAATATTCAGTAGTTTTTTTACAGCATTTTCAAAAAAAAAAAAAAAAAAAGTTATTTGGCGGACCCTTTATATATTTTTTTTTTTGCAAAAAAAAAAACTCAAAATGACACTATTTCAGTTGGACAAAACAAAAGCAACTTTAAGCAAGAACATATTGCATTGTCTCTACTTTCAAGTTTAACGGCTTATTTTTAATTTAAGTTGACTGACAGCTAGTTGCGCTGAGAAATCGCTCGTGATAAATACTCCGAAAACTTCAAAAATGAAATAATTAAGGACTTTTTAATGGAAAGAATCAAACAGAACTAGCTAAAAAGCAATAATAAATCTATAATATCTAGGCTTATAAAAAAATATAAAACAACAAAATCTGTAAAAACATTGTATTTGGGAGGACCAACAAGGATGAAAGGACAGTCGGCCACGTTGTACAAATTGTGCAAAAATATCAATTTCAATCATCAAAAACTATTTTAAATGAGTTAAATTTCAATATGGATTCAAGGACTGTTCGTCGCCGAACATTAGAAGCAGTTTCGGAAGCTTCAAACCAGCAAAAAAAAAAAAAAAAAAACACTGCTCACTAAGAAACATTTGGAAAAAACGTATAACTTATTTATTTCAATTCTATTTCGCTAAAATGCTTTGCATATCAATATTTTGTAGACTTCATTTTGCACAAAAATATCAAAACTGGACGCCTGAAAAATGGAAAACTGTTTTATTTAGCGACGAATCTAAATTTAATTTGTTTAACTCTGACGGAAAGTGCACTGTTCGCCGCAAGAAAGGAGATCTTTTAAAACCATGCTAGCAAGCCAACTGTGAAGGGTGGCGGCGGATCAATTATGATTTGGACATGCTTCTCTGGTTTTAGCATTAGACCCTTCCACGAAATCGACGGATTAATGGACAGATTTAAATATAGAGGCATTCTTGCTAATGATATAATGCCACATTCTGAGTGGGAGATGCCACTTCGTTGGACATTTCAACACGACAACGACCCGAAACATACTTCGAAGCTGATAAAAGAGTGGCTCCCTGAAAATGGGATTCAAACACTTGATTGGCCGGCCCAATCGCCTGATTTCAACGCAATTGAGAAGTAGCTGGTCGGGCTTTCACTTCTAAACAACCTTTATAAGAAGTGCTGGAAACTGAGTGGAAAAGCATTCCAGTCAATATTATCAACCACCTTATTGAATCCATGCCACATAGATGCTGCGAAGTTATAAAAACAACGGATTCTTTACTAAATATTGAATAATATTAAATGTTGCTTTTGTTTTGTCCAACTGAAATAGTGCCATTTTGAATTTTTTTTTTTTTTTTAAATATAACGGTTCTTATAGTTTACAATTTTTGTTTTGTCCTTGTATTTGTAATATTATAAAGTGTAAGAAATGATCAAAAAAAATTTCGAAAAACAACAATAACATGCTTAAAAATACAAAAAAAGGTCAATAGTGATTTTGGTTGGTTTTGTTCTGACCAACACTGTATGTATTGTTGAACTGACTAGACATCGGATATAAATAGCGTTAGCTTTACTTGTAAATCTAGTGTGAAGTAAATGGGAACAAACCCAATTACGGGCAAGTATTCGGCAACCATTTTTACTGATATGTAACTTCATTGGGCATTTCAAAGGTCCGAAGCCTAAAAGTAGAAAAACTTTGACGTATTTAAACAATATTACGAAATTTATTCTTTATTGTTGGAACAATAATTTTCTTTGAGAAATGATTTTATTTTATAAATACATATGTACATATATGTATGTACCTGCAGATTACAACCTTCTTGCTACCAAACTGTCCTTTGTACATGTATTTGAACTTTTTTCCAGTTTTATATAAAAGGTTTATTCAGATTTAAGAGATTTAAATAAATCTTACTTATGGAAAATTTATCCCAGAAAGAATTAATTGCTTTTAAAAATAACAACCAAATTTATTTTTTTTAGATTTATATGAAACTAGTGATTGAAATAGAATTATTGTGATTTAGAATTATGCCAAGTTTGTTACAGTAACTTTCACTTCAACGGTTTTAAGACCTTCCATTATAATATTATTTTTCAATTTCTGCTCATATTTGCCAAAAAAAAAAGGGGCTCAATAAATAAATATTAACTTCAACTTTTTTTTTGTTAAGAGAAAAATGTTGCTATCTAGTCAATACCAGAGCCTACGGTCAATCTCGAGCCACTCGATTAGTTAATGAGCTATTCGAGCTCAAGAGTAGCTCGAGTAGTAAAAACTAACATTTTTTACGTTGGAAAGCATGTAAAAAATGATAAATATAAGTATTTAGTACTCCTTTTTGGAATTGTACAAGTACCAAAAATATCATCCGGAATACTTTGAAACTTGAAGTCATTGTGGAGAATTTGCTGGAAAATATCATCAAACTCCAAATAACAGCATATTTTCACCATTCCAGAATTGTGGTCGGTTCAAATTTTTTATGAATAATTTATTAATTTTTTTTTACAATTTTTTTTTTACAATTTTTACAAAATTCCCGATCTTTTTCGAGTAGTGTTCTTGAAAAAAGTTTTAAAAATAGATATCAAACATATACGAAAAACATATTTTCATACATTTGAGTGGAAAGTGAATGATCTTTTTCGAGTAGTCGTTAGCCCACTCCATAGTTTTTGTCAGAATATTTCAATATTTAGAGGAGTAATCTATAAATATAACTGACTTCAAAATATATAAAATCATATCATGCATTTTGGGAAAAATGTTTTGTAAAATGATATCAAACATTTATGAAGTGAATATTTTCATACATTTGTATGGAAAGTCGTCGAGCTTTTTCGAGTAGTAGTTTGGCCACGCCAGTAGGACAGTAGACGATACCCTATACCATGCGTTTAGAGACCCAACTAATTGGATATAGAAAATAAGTATAAACCAAATTTGAAAGACACTGTTATTAATTTTTGATGTGTAAACATCTATACGCGCAGGGGGGGGGGGGGGGGGCGGAAGTTTCTATTTCACAATACAATCACAAAAACAGCGTAACATGTAAGACGTAAGACAAAATCGGTGTGACTTATGATTGTATTGGTGAAAAAGTTATGATATGTTATAACCTGTTTGAAAATGAAAAACGAAAAATTAAAAATGAAAAATAAAAAATGAAAAATAAAAAATTTTAAATGAAAAATAAAAAATTAAAAATAAAAAATGAAAAATAAAAAATTTTAAATGAAAAATAAAAAATTAACACTGAAAAATAAAAAATGAAAAATAAAAAATTTAAAATGAAAAATAAAAAATGAAAAATAAAAAATTAAAAATAAACAAGTAAGAAAATTATAGTCGGTCTAGACCGACTATATGATACTCTATACCATAGTTTAGAGACCATATCTTTCGGTCCAACTACTTCGATATAGAAAATAAGCATAAACCAAATTTGAGTGGGATTTTTATTAATTTTTTTGGCTGCAGATATGACAAAGTTCATATCGGATGCTATATCTATAAAGGAACTAGGTCCAAAAATGGACCGATCCTGATCATGTTTGGTAAAGTCTCTTGTATTTTGCAAAAATATGTACAAACAAAATTTGAGAAGAATCAGTGCAATATTTTTGTTTTTTTAATAGATTTAAGTGAAGATCGGGAAGCAGCTCTATATGGGGTCAAAGGGATCATTTTTGGACTACTCATTAGTGGATGTAACAAACCCAATTTGAGTAAGATCTATATGACAATTTGGATCTTATGGCAATTTATGTCGATTTCATATGGGTAATTTGTATGGGGGCTAGGTCTGAACATGGACCGATTCTCACCAATTTCAATAGCGTTCATCCCATGGCCGATAAAAGCTTATATACCAAATTTCATCAAAATATATTCATATTTGCGACCTGCAGTTTGATTACAAGCTTTACATGGACACACAGACGGACGGACGGACGGACGGACATTGTTAAATCAACTCAGAAAGTGATTCTGATTCGATCGGTATAATTAAAGATGGGTCTAGGTCAAATATTTTTGGTTGTTACAAACAGCAGCACAAAGTCATTATACCCAAACCACATAGTGGTATAGGGTATAAAAATGAACCCTGAAAATAAAAAATGCAAAATAAAAACAAGTAAGAAAATTATAGTCGGTCTAGACCGACTATAGGATACCCTATACCATGCGTGTAGAGACCCTATAGGCCCAACTAACTGGACATAAAAAATAAGCATAAACCAAATTTGAGTGGGATTTTTATTAATTTTTTTGGCTGCAGATATGAAAAAGTTCATATCGGATGATATATCTATATGGGGACTAGGTCCAAAAATGGACCGATCCTGATCATGTTTGGTAAAGTCTCTTTTATTTTGCAAAAATATATACAAACAAAATTTGAGAAGAATCAGTGCAATATTTTTGTTTTTTAATAGATTTAAGTGAAGATCGGGAAGCAGCTCTATATGGGGCCAAAGGGATCATTTTTGGACTACTCATTAATGGATGTAATGAACGCATACAAACCCAATTTGAGTTAGATCTATATGACTATTTGGATCTTATGGCAATTTATGTCGATTTCATAGGGGTAATTTGTATGGGGGCTAGGTCTGAACATGGACCGATTCTCGCCAATTTCAATAGCGTTCATCCCATGGCCGATAAAAGCTTACATACCAAATTTCATCAAAATATATTCATATTTGCGACCTGCAGTTTGATTACAAGCTTTACATGGACACACAGACGGACGGACGGACGGACGGACGGACGGACGGACGGACGGACGGACGGACATTGTTAAATCAACTCAGAAAGTGATTCTGATTCGATCGGTATAATTAAAGATGGGTCTAGGTCAAATATTTTTGGTTGTTACAAACAGCAGCACAAAGTCATTATACCCAAACCACATAGTGGTATAGGGTATAATTAAAAAATTAAAAATAAAAAGGAAAAAAAAAATGAAAAATAAAAAATTAAAAATAAAATATGAAAAACGAAAAATGTAAAATGGAAAATATAAAATTAAAAATAAAATATGAAAAATGTAAAATGAAAAATAAAAAACGAAAAATTATAAATCAACCGGTTGAAATAATAAATAATAATAAATATTTTTATATTAGCAGAGCCCCTGCAGTTGGTTGCTATAAGTGATACATAGGTGACGCTTTCTGTTTGATTTTATGCCAAAAAAAAATCTTTAACTACTAGATGTTTACACATCTCCCATGTGATCGGACTCACATGAAATTTTTCTTTGAATATGAAAAAGTTCATATCGAATGCTATCCTATCCTGACCATATTTTTTGCAAAAAAAAAAAAACAAAATTTTAGAAATATCTGTGCAATACTTTTTTTTTTTGATAGATTTAAGTGAAGATCGGGATGCAGTTTTATAGGGTTTATTTTTGTACTACAGGGTCCAATAGGGTTTATTTTTGGACTACTGATTAATGGGCGTAATAAACATACACAAACCCAATTTTACCGAGATCTATATGATAATTTGGATCATATGGAAATTTAAGTCAATTTCATAGGTGTCATTTGTATGGGGACTAGGGCTGCACATGAACCGATTTTCACCAATTTTAATAGCGTTCATGCTATGGCTGATTGAATCTTACATACCAAATTGCATCAAAATATGTTCACATTTGCGACCTGTGTGACCATATAGGTCACACAGACGGACGGACATCGCTAAATCGACTCAGAAAGTGATTCTGAGTTGATCGATATAATAAAAGGTGGGTATATGTCAAATATTTTAGTAGTAGTAGTAGTTACAAATATCAGCACAGTCATTATATCCTGGCCACATAGTGGTATAGGATATAAAAATATATATTTGTTGTACTAAATACACTCAAACCTCGTTTTATGCGAATTCGAATTTATTTATTTTTTTTATTTTTTGCGTCATTATTACACATTTTAATTTAAAGCAGTTGGCAACACTGATGCACGTCTTGGCCGGAAAAAACAATTCTCAGAATTCTTTACACGTGTAAATGTCTAGTTAGCCACACGTAGCCGTAACCAGACGTGTCAGCTGTTTTTTTGTGTTACATGAAAAGCATTTAGAGAGTTACCGAATTCCAATGTCACGTAACCGGAACGTCCAAATTTGTTGAAAATAGATATTTGCTACGTTTGTACGTAACATTTGTGAACAGCTGATAAAGTTTGGTTAATTTTACACAGCAACACGCTGGTTCATTTTTTACGTTCTATAACTGCACTACATGCCAACGTTATATTTACGGTACGGATACATTTAACAACGTGTGGCTAAATAGGCCTTAATATTATTGCACTGCTAGTTTCTACGTTGTATTGAAATATGTACATACATAAAAGTGCATTTAGTTTTTTTTTTTATCGTAAAAGTGAAAAAATTACATATGAATAGAATATTTACCATTTAAAAGTTGTTAAGCTAAAAATATTTGCTTTTTCAGATAATAAAATGAACAAAAATAAATTAAATAATTTTTTTCGTTGACTTTTTATCCGATTTTGTTTGAGTTTTGATGTTTTGATTTGAATTTATGCGAATTTTTATATGGAACTAGTGTATCATTTTATGCGAATTTGATTTATGCAGATTTTTCCGGAACGAATTAATCGCATAAAATTAGGTTTGAGTGTACTTATGTTTACTAGCAGATTCCAGCGCTCGAAATTAGAGTGCAATTTCTAGGCAACTTTATTTTTCAACTTAGCCAATTCACAAACCAAAATATTTTTTTGGTTTATTATTGTTGTGAATGAAGAAAACAAACTCATTAACAAACACATTAACAAATTTAATAAACACACACATAGCATTGCATAATTTTATGTATGTGTTAGTAGCAACTTTAAATGCAATTTACTTAAACCAAAGGCAAAAATTTAAAAATCTGTAAGGCTGGCTAAGAAGAAAAAGCTAAAAAGAAATACCTTTCAAAAAACATACCTTTTGTCAAAACCAGGATAAAACGGTAGAACAAAAGATCGGTCACAAGAAATCGCCTAGCCTATTAATATTATAGATCATTGTACATGCTTTCAAACATGACAAACGTTTTTACTACTCGAGTTCAACGAGTAGCTCATCAACTACTCGAGCAGCTCGAAGCTCGAATAATGGGGAGCTCTGATCAATACCAATTAAAAACAAGTAAGAAAATTATAGTCGGTCTAGACCGACTATACGATACCCTATACCATGCGTTTAGAAATTCTATCTCTTAGGCCCAATTAACTGGACATAGAAAATAAGCAAAAACCAAATTTGAGTGGGATTTTTATTAATTTTTTTTGGCTGCAGATATGAAAAAGTTCATATCAGATGATATATCTATATGGGGACTAGGTCCAAAAATGGACCGATCCTGATCATGTTTGATAAAGTCTCTTTTATTTTGCAAAAATATATACAAACAAAATTTGAGAAGAATCAGTGCAATATTTTTGTTTTTTAATAGATTTAAGTGAAGATCGGGAAGCAGCTCTATACGGGGCCAAAGGGATTATTTTTGGACTACTCATTAATGGATGTAATGAACGCATACAAACCCAATTTGAGTAAGATCTATATGACAATTTGGATCTTATGGCAATTTATGTCGATTTCATAGGGGTAATTTGTATGGGGGCTAGGTCTGAACATGGACCGATTCTCACCAATTTCAATAGCGTTCATCCCATGGCCGATAAAAGCTTACACAACAAATTTCATCAAAATATATTCATATTTGCGACCTGTAGTTTGATTACAAGGTTTACATGGACACACAGACGGAAGGACGGACGGACGGACATTGTTAAATCAACTCAGAAAGTGATTCTGATTCGATCGGTATAATTAAAGATGGGTCTAGGTCAAATATTTTTGGTTGTTACAAACAGCAGCACAAAGTCATTATACCCAAACCACATAGTGGTATAGGGTATAAAAATAAGTTTCTTGTGTGAAGGATTAAATTGTTGCTTTACTTTATTTGAAGCAATAGTGAAAGATGCACTGCTTAATATTGCTAACTAACGTTTAAACACATTTGTTTTGTTTGAATCGACCTTTTCCAATTTTATTTCAGAAAACATCAATTGAATTTCAGAAATAATCAATTGTATTTCAGAAAACATCAATTGATTTTCAGAAAGTACCAATTGTATTTCAGAAAACATCAATTGAATTTCAGAAGGTACCAAGAAAAATAATTGTAATACTTGTACTAATCTGCAGTTTGGAATTGCAAATGATTTGTTTCACCTTAGAACAGAAAAAATATAAAAAAGTGGTTCCACCGAAAATTTAAGGTTGTATATTAGGGCGGGTCGATTTGTAGGGAGGCAAAAAAATCGCTCAAGTGACATTCCAATCATATTCTAGGGATGAAAATAAGAAACTTTGACCAAGGAACCATACCTCTAAAACGGATTCTGATGTCCCGACTTTTGACCTTTCTGTCTGTCTGTCTGCCATGGGGCAACCCCATTCCCGCTCATGCAATTGATCTGAAACTTGGCCCATAGTCTTGTTGTGACGACAGATTAATTTTGGGGTAGTCACGCAGAGCCACGCATAGTTACGGAGTGATCTAAAAGTTATTTACCCTCATCCGATCAATCTTTTTGAATAACATAACATAGTCAAGGCGTATGATTATTATTTATTAGCAGAGTAGAAGATACGTATACGTATGAGTGTTAATTTTAATATTAAATCAAACATAGTCAGCCCAATTTTAAACAAAAATGGTGATTTTTTGAAATGTTTGTATGGGGAACCCCCAGGGAGTTCCAGGGGATGTGCCAATGGAAAAAGTGGGTCGGCCCTCCAAAGTTAGTGTGGATCGATCATACATTTGGACTCGATTGGGGCACTCTAAATCGGTTACAGTGAGACAGACAGACATACAGGTCAAAAGTCGGGACATCAGAGGTATTATTCCTCGGGAAAAGTTTCTTATTTTGATGCCTAGAATACGATTTTCCTTGTCACTTGAGCGATTTTTAAATCGACCCGCCCTATTGTATATATTTTACTATATCTTCGCCAAATCCAAAGTTTTAATTTTTATTTGTTTTTACATGACACATACATAGTTAGTTGTTCGTCTTTCCATAAAAAATTTATTAGTAATTCTTCTTTTAGTCCCCATAAAAAATGTAGAAGTTTCAGAATTTTCCGGTTTACCATTTTCCGAAAAATTTAAATTTGAAAAATAACGGAAAAACTACAAAAGATTTATAAATCAATACCCTAATTGTCTTTGTAGGCATTTAAAAAAGACTACTTTTATGAACCGGTTAAAAAAAATACTAAAAAAAGGATTTTTTTTTAAGTTTTGCTAAATTTTTCAACTTTTCGGAAAATTCAGAAGAAACTGAAGCTTTAAAATTTTCTTACTCGAATTAAAAGATAAAATTCTGAAAGTTTCATCAAAACATTCTAACGCTATCAAGTAGTGTCAGGAAACGGGATAAAATCTTGTATGGAATACCTAATAAAACATCTAATTCCTGATTACTCAAATTAAAACAAACAAAAAAACAACAACAACATATTAATAATAAAACATGAAAAAACACACTTTTAAATAAGTGCAAAGGAACTTACATGAAATTTATGTTCCAATTGTAATTTGTGCTGTAATTCCAATTGTTTTGATTTTTCTTGAAATTTATGAAGTAACATTTGTTTTTGTAATTCTTGAGTCTTTTTCAACTGTAAGCAAAGACAAAAAGAGAAAATGAAAAAAACCATTAATTATTTATTACTTTACAAAGTCAAATGCGTTTTTAAAAGTTTTTCGATATTACAGCAAAATCTCTTAATTGTCACTGGAATAAGCAGAGCATTGTAACAAGTTTTACTATGTAATAATTGTAAAATATTGATACTCATATTTAATATTACAGTGGTCTTGAAAAATAAAAAAAAATATATATATAATATTAAAGCTTAGTGGTATTTTCAGAGATTTTACTGTATACGAAAAAAAGGAAGAACATATTTAATTAAAGAAAGTAAGCAGCATGTTAATAATTAATTAAAACATATTTAATTCAAACAAATAGAAAAACAGGCAGATATTGATAAGTGAATCAATATAGTAGTCAAATACATTTGGTTAGCATGTTTCCATGACCTTTAGTTAATTTTTATTTTAAAAGTATTTTGTATATTGTGTTTGTGGGTGTGTTTTAACCCTCTAATGTTCACAAAACAATAATGTTTTGCCATTCATTCAGATATGATATTCCTGAATAAATCTTTTGCTAATCATTAAGTTCTAAAAAGAGTTTTAGATTGCCTATTAAATCGTACGCATCCTGTCATTATCCACTCATTCAGATTTCATACTCGAAAAGATTAATATCTCTCTATCAATGTTATCTTCAAAAAAAAAAAAAAAAAAAAAAAATAAAAATAAACAATAAAAAACAAAAAAAAAAAAAGTATAAAAAGGTAAATTTAGTCATTAAAAGGTTAATTTTTTGTGGTTGTTTCAAACATCAATATATGTATACGTAGATATAAATAAAACAAGTAAGAAAATTATAGTCGGTCTAGACCGACTATACGATACCCTATACCATGCGTTTAGAAACCCTATCTCTTAGGCCCAACTAACTGGACATTGAAAATAAGCAAAAACCAAATTTGAGTGGGATTTTTATTAATTTTTTTGGCTGCAGATATGAAAAAGTTCATATCGGATGCTATATCTATAAAGGGACTAGGTCCAAAAATGGACCGATCCTGATCATGTTTGGTAAAGTCTCTTGTATTTTGCAAAAATATGTACAAACAAAATTTGAGAAGAATCATTGCAATATTTTTGTTTTTTAATAGATTTAAGTGAAGATCGGGAAGCAGCTCTATATGGGGTCAAAGGGATCATTTTTGGACTACTCATTAGTGGATGTAATGAACGCATACAAACCCAATTTGAGTAAGATCTATATGACAATTTGGATCTTATGGCAATTTATGTCGATTTCATAGGGGTAATTTGTATGGGGGCTAGGTCTGAACATGGACCGATTCTCACCAATTTCAACAGCGTTCATCCCATAAAAGCTTATATACCAAATTTCATCAAAATATATTCATATTTGCGACCTGCAGTTTGATTACAAGCTTTACATGGACACACAGACGGACGGACGGACATTGTTAAATCAACTCAGAAAGTGATTCTGATTCGATCGGTATAATTAAAGATGGGTCTAGGTCAAATATTTTTGGTTGTTACAAACAGCAGCACAAAGTCATTATACCCAAACCACATAGTGGCAAAAAATTAAATAAGAAAATATATTGTTGTATACTTAATTGTATACAACAATATATGCATGTAGAATATTTCACACAATTAAATAATAAAAGAACCAAGATATATTTCTTGTATAAAAATACATTTTTATATAGAATTTTTTGCTTAGAGGTGGCCATTTATTTAATGGCTAAGAAAGCTATAGGTGGTGGTATAGTGCTAGTGGTGGCAGCGATATATGCTGATTTTTCGCCTTTTGTATATATTATTTTATGTCTTTATTATTTTGTCGTGTTTTACACAATACACTAAAAACAAAAAACTCTTTAAATAAAACAAACAGTAGCACGATTTGTTTCTTTTTTATTCCTAAAGAAAAACTTCTTAATATAGGAAATAGGAAAGGGATATTCCACCACTCAACACTCTTAAAGCGACTCTAATACCGTTAATTAGTTTAACTGAGGGCATCTAAATTATTATTTTTAAAGTCAGCAAAAAAAACAAGTTTTATTGAAATAATTATGAAATTAGTTTCAAAACAAATTTCTTTCAAACGTATTATAATTTAGAAAAAAAAACTTGTTTACATATAATCGCACGAGTATAAAAGTAAACATTCTATATGTGATTTAAGAGACAAAACTAATAGAACCGTGTTTTGTCTAAAACATATTCTTTTTTATTTTCAACAGAAATACGACAATTTATTTCAGAGAAAAGAAGACTACAGAAAAATTGGCAACTAAGTAGAAAAACTATAGTTAAGAGATTGTTCAAAAGGGCATGAAAAGACCTTAAAATCTTACTCCATGAATAAAAACAAGTAAGAGTGTTAAATTCGGCTGTGCCGAATCTCTGATACCCTCCACCTGCATCTTAAACTCAATATTAAAACCAAAATTTGGTACGGCTACCACTTTTAAACTGTTGTCGTTACTGAAATTTTAATTTCGAATACCAATTAAATTTAAAGTTAATTGCATTTCTTGTTGGCCAGTTTATATTATAATTTCTTGTTATAAAAAACAATGATCGTGTCTTCTATAAATAGAAGAAAACCCCTAAATACTTCATAGAACACCAATGAAATTCATTATTTAACACAGCCGGCGTTATAACACCCAAAGTTTGAAAAATGCCGTTAGTTTTCTTTTCCTAAAGTGGAAAACCCCTAAATGCTTCATAGAACACCAATGAAATTCATTATTTAACGCAGTCGGCGTTATAACACCCAAAGTTTGAGCCCAATAAAAATGTTTTGGGACCTTAGACGTCATACGATAATTAAAAAAATTCAACCGATTCTTGGCTAAAAATTTTCAGATATTAATATTAAAAAAATCAATTTTTAAAATATTTTTATCTGAATTAGCTAGTAATATTTAATTTTTATTTTTAGTTTTTAGTTTTTAATTCTTAATTTTTAATTATTTAATTTTAATTTTTCATTTTTCAGTTTTCATTTTTCAATTTTAATTTACCATTTTTCATTTTAAAATTAAAATTTTATATTTTTAAATTTTTTTTTTTAATTTTTATATTTTTAATTTTTACATTTTAATTTGTACTTTTTAATTTTTATTTTTTAATTTTAAATTTTTTATTTTTAATTTTTGACTTTTAATTTTTGATTTCTAATTTTTAATTTTTTATTTCTAATTTTTAATTTTTAATATTTAATTTTTTATTTTTAATTTATAATTTTAAATTTTTAATTTTTAATTTTTAATTTTTAATTTTTAATTTTTAATTTTTAATTTTTAATTTTTAATTTTTAGTTTTTAATGTTTAATTTTTAAATTTTTAATTTTTAATTTTTAATTTTTAATTTTTAATTTTTAATTTTTAATTTTTAATTTTTAATTTTTAATTTTTAATTTTTAATTTTTAATTTTTAATTTTTAATTTTTAATTTTTAATTTTTAATTTTTAATTTTTAATTTTTAATTTTTAATTTTTAATTTTTAATTTTTAATTTTTAATTTTTAATTTTTAATTTTTAATTTTTAATTTTTAATTTTTAATTTTTAATTTTTAGTTTTTAATTTTTAATTTTTAATTTTAAATTTTTAATTATTAATTTTTAATTTTTTATTTTTAATTTTTGATTTTTAATTTTTAATTTTTAATTTTTAATTTTTAATTTTTAATTTTTAATTTTTAATTTTTATTTTTTAATTTTTAATTTTTAATTTTTAATTTTTAATTTTTAATTTTTAATTGTTAATTTTTAATTTTTAATTTTTAATTTTTAGTTTTTAATGTTTAATTTTTAAATTTTTTATTTTTTTTCATTTTTCGATTTTAATTTTTCATTACTCATTTTTATTCTTCAGTTTTCATTTTTCATTTTTCGTTTTTCAAAAGGGGTTATATTTTTTCTTCATATTGTCGATTTTTTTTGTTATACCGTGGTAACGATAAAAAAAAATATGTGGCAATACTGCTAACATAGCTCATGGTAGTTGTGTTTGTTGGTATGAATGCATCATTTTTTTGTGGCTTTTTTGAACTGTGAATGTTGTTGTACAACTATTATTTTCAACTACTAAAATATTACCCCATTTTAAATACCAACCTGGTGGGAATAATGGTAATGATGTTATCGTAACCTTACCCAGGTAAATGGTTTATTTTGTAAATGTGCGAGATTTCAGCAGACAGTCGGACAAACGCCTCGAGCTGTGATAAGGATCCAGAATTTATGGGTTCGGAAATTAGTTTTTCGATGCGTTACAAACGGAATGACAAACCTATATATACAATCTGCCACTGACGTGTGGAGAGTATAAAAATAAAGCAACGGCGGCTTTTATCGACTAAATTAATAATTCCAAATTCCAAATATAATTGTGGAAATATAATTGTGGAAATCAACCAAATATTTGAAAACGCCTATTAAACGTAACATTCAAATAAAAAATTCTAATGGATCATGGTGTAGATCAGATAAATGTACATCAGATGCATTAGTTCTTAACTTATGTAATATAATCCAGCCCTATTATTTTAATAATGTTGGACATACCATTTAAACATTTCACTTTCAATGAAGTCAAAACTGAAATTAAAATCACCTAGCTACGACTTGATAACTGCTAACTTTGTAAGCAAATTGTCTCAAAAAAGCATATTATTTTTAACGTTAACATACAATTCCATCTTAAGATTAGACCAGTATCCATCACAGTGGAAATATACAGAAATTATAATGATTTCAAAATCGAACAAACCCGAAAATATGTTGGCGTCATATAGACCCATAAGCTTACTAGAAATTTTCGGTAAATATTATTGCCGATACTAGAGCAACAAAACATTATTCCAGATCATCAGTTTGGCTTCCGTCATAAGCACGGAACTCCCGAACAATGCTATCGAATTGTAAATGTAATAACTGATGCCCTCGAAAAAACACGTTTTTGCTCAACATAATTTCTCGACATACCCAGTATGACTTATTTCTAGAAAGAATGTTTTGCCGCCTCCATTTTACCTCTTCATCAAAATTTATCTCGTTGATAGATATTTTTATGTTAAAACCGACGAGCATTGAAGCCGGTATACCCTAGGGAAGTGCTGCTATAGCTGCAATACTGCTATAGCTGCAACAAGTCACTGCCCAACAGAGGCCTCACCATTTGTTCAGATCTAAATTCATCTCCTCGAAAGATGGCAAACCAAGTGGAACGTAAATTCCGATAAATCAAGATATATCACTTTTGCTTTTAGGCAGGGCAATTGCTTTACAGTAACTATCTATTGAGATGCTATACCAAAAGAAAACTCTGTAATATATACATATATAGGTATGATACTAGACATGCGATTTACTTGGAAGCCACATAAACAAACACCTTGGAAAATTAAAACTCGTAAATTGTGCTGGCTGTTGTGACCAAAATCAGAATTAAACTTGGATAAAAAATTACGAATTTACAAAGCTATTCGTAAACCGGCATGGTCACTGGGAATTCAGCTGTGGGGAACAGCAAGTAAATCCAATATTGACATTCTAGAAAGGGTACCAGTTCAAAATCCTAAGACTTATCACTAATGCTCCATGGTTTATGACACACAAAACTACATTCAAAGATTAATCAATCATACAAACCATTTAGCTATTGCGTGCATATGTGTTAGATTTGCAATATAGAAATATGTATATAATTGTTAACTATTTTTTGATCGCGTAGTTCAATGGAGCTACATAACTCCTGTTTTGTAAAATTTAAGCATTTAAATTTGCTTATTGTCTTAAAATAGATAGATTGCAAATAATAGAAATATTAATTATTAAATATTATCAATTGCAGATATTAATTTTATCTGGAGATGAAAGTAGAAAAATCATGGGATTTCTCGAGAATATTTTTTATAAATTGTTTTTTTTTTCTACAAAGGTAAATGCATTTAATATTTTGGAATTTTTATGTAAATATTCAATATGTAATGCACCTCAAATTTTTTTCATAAAAATTTCAAACGTTTCGTTACTTTTCTATTTATAAAATATGCAGAGAAATATAAATATTATAAAAAAGTTTTAGATAAAATATATTAATATAACTGTTCAACGCAGATACATACAAAATATTTTGTATTTAAAATTAACTGAAAGTGTATATCAAAACAAATGTATAAGATGTAAAACCGACTATTACAATCAGTTCAGTTGAATCAAAAGTATTTTTCAACAAATCGTTTTCTTTTTTTACTGACAAAATTTGTCGTTTGCATTGTTTATAACCTCCACACCTCAGTGGCAGAGGGTATATATAGGTTTGTCATTCCGTTTGTAACGCATCGAAATAAATTCCGTAGACCCCAAAACCATATATTTTCTTGATCATTATAACAAGGGAAGTTAGCGATGACCGTCTGTCTGTGGAAATCACGATCACGCCATCAATATCTAAGCTAGACCGTTCGTTTTTGTATAAAATCGTTTATTAATATCCCAAAGGAGTTGCTATTTAAAATCGTCAAAATCGGTTAAAGGGGTCACGAGATATGAATGAAATTTTGAAAAAACTCTTGAAAATATAAAATATTTTTTCTTAAGAAATGTTGTACAAGTTGTAATTCTTCTTATTGTTGAAGTCATTGCAGTTGTGTGTATATTAATACTGCACGTGTCACATTGGCCTAAGCTAGTATTACCACATATTTTTTATCGTTAAAATTAAAAATTAATAACAAAAGTTAAATATTAAAAATTATATATGAAAAACTAAAAATTAAAAATTAAAATTAAAAGATAAAAATTAAAAATGAAAAGTTAAAAATTAAAAATGAAAAACTAAAATTAAAAAATAAAATATAAAAATTTAAATTTATTCGATTTTTATTCGATTTTTTTTTTTTTGAATTATTGTATGACTTCTCAAAACAGGCTTATATGGATCAAACTTTGGGTATTATTATGATGCCGGCTGCGTTAAGCAATGAAATTCATTGGTGTTCTATGAAGTACTTACGATCATTATTTGTTATAATAGAAATTGGCCAACAAGAAAACCAATTAACTTTAAATTTAATTGGTATTTGGATTTAGTGTTCCATAATCGGCAACAGTTTCAAAGTAGTAGTCGTACTCAATATTGGGTGGAGGGTATAAAAAATTCGGCACAGCCGAATTTAACACTCTTACTTGTTTTTTAATAGAATGTTTATAAAAATCTGTTGTAGCACATGTTGATACGTCATCATTCAAATCCATATATGATACATAATGTGAATTGAAATAAATTTGTATTTCACAAAGAATAATAAATTAGTAATTATAAATTAATAATTTGCGTGCTATTTGGTTGTACAGTGCTTAATGGTGGTGATTGCAGTTTTTTAAATTTTCATTTAATTTGCCGGATCCTTCATCAGCGCATTTTAACTACTCAAATGCGCATTTTTCTATTTAGAGTCTTTTAAAATAAGCGCTAAATTAACGCTTTTCCTTTTTCTTTTTTAGTGCTTTTAGCCTTTTAAATACAACAGTTCACGTTATAAAAGTTATACATATTTGAACAATTTCTCCCCAAACTTAAACGTTTTGGACAAAGGGAAAATAGTTGCTTCTCTTATTCGTCGGTAAGACAAAAGTTATATAACAAGAATTATAAGGTTCCGATAAGACAAGAAAATTTCTGATGGTAACACCAACCTGATGGCTTTCTACAGAAAGAGCCATTAAAACAATTCTAAAAACGATTAATTCAAGAAAACGATTAAATATATTTATATTTTTCTCGAGGACTGTCAAATTTTTTCGGGAAATAGGAGCCCCGAGAATTAAAAATATTTAATTTTCATTTAATATAGACAAGATTCTTCGATTTCGAACGAGCTTTCCGAAATATTTAAAAATTTCAGGATATACCGAGACGACATTTCTCGAGGAAAAACTCTAGCCTGCGTCTATCTTACACACAAACGGAGTTGAATTTTTTTTTTTTCTTTTTTATACCTATGTGCATTTTTTTATTTATCACATGAGTTATGTTAATTTTTTTAAGTACCTTAAAAACTATGTATCACAATCACAGCGATAACTTAATTTATCGTTTCGTCAGTCTACGATTTCAATTGATGTCATTTTGTCAAAAATGTGCCTTTAAATCTGTTTTTGACTTTGGTCTTCTGTTTCAATACGTTAACTTAAAACATTCTTAGGTCATACTTTGGAACTATTAATAGATACAAAACATAAATTTGGAATCTCAATGTGATTCAAAACCAACATTTAACCTGTAACATAGCTGAGGAAACCCCTATTGTTTTTTTTTTTTTGTTCTGTTCGAACAGAAATATCTTTGCAATACTCGTATAAATTACATTCAGCTAGTAGAAAAATCACATTATTATACATAATAAACTGCGTATGAGTTTCAGTTTTATTTATAAATAGATTTTTACACAAACAACGAGTTTATAAATATACGCACAATTCAAAGAATAAATACATCAACTCAAGCAACAACAAAAAATAATAAACTTTAGCGAAACACAAATAACATTTTGTAAAAATAAAAATAGCAACAACGTTTTGTATTCTCATTTAAAAATATAAGTGAAAAATAAATACAAACACACATGTTTTCATCATCATCATCATCGTCGTCGTCATGTAACAACTCATGTAATGTTATCACAACTATTGTGTGTACACTCAGAGAAATTGTAAACGACAGATCAAGGCTAAAAACACAAATAGACGAACTTTGTATGGGGTTATATCTTAATACAAAAAAGAAAATATTGAATGTTGTCAGTCAAAGACAATAAGCGTTTATAAGACTAATACCACTTATTTAAATTAAATAATACTTGTTAAAAACAGGCCAAATATTTTAAATCAAATACCCAAATAAATTTAGGTACCAATGAGAAGATAAGTATGTTGAACATTGTTTCAGCAAAAGTCGCTTTCAGATAGAGGCTCCAGCGTTATACAGCTCCCATACAAAAAACAACTTCGTATGAAGTTGTGAAATAAATATATCCAAAAAATTAAATTTACATTTTCGGAAGTAGAAAAACGAACATCGTTTAACGCGACATCGAAAAAAGAAGGTTATTTACATTCAATTAAAATCCAATGGATATAATTGACTTCTTTTCTTTTGTTATATACTTACACACTACATTCATTGGTTTGTATTTTTTTTTATTGATATAAACCAATTCTTTCTGTAAGTGTAAAATAAACAATATGTTTTCTATATTTAGTAAATCACTTGCAAACTTCTTCAAACTTGTTTAATTATAAAGCATATACCTACAACACTAAAGGTTAGAATATTGGTATTGGTATATTTAGTATTTTTCCAGAAAAAAATATCCAGTAACGAAATTTGAGAGAGTAAGAAATAAGCGAAGAGAAATAAATAAACAGCTGATTGTTTGAATTTGATAGTAAACAGCTGATTGTAAAATCATAATTTAAAGAAAATAAAACAAACAACAGTCAACATAAAATAAAACTGGATGTAAAATGTTCACCAGGAATATTTCGCATGGTTAAAGCTGGTGTTTACTTACTTCTCCCATCTTGAATTCACTGATATTTATTATTTATAAATTTGGCACAAAAAAGTACACAAAAAAAATTTAATTGAAAATATAAACAATTGAATTTCTTAGATCAAAAGTATTTTGATAACCAAACCAAACGAACTAATTCTATTATAAGTAAATATATTTTTCTTAAACCTTTTCGTGATAATACACAATTTAAATATTCGAAGGCGATCAAGTGCGATGCGATTCCCCTCTTGAATATAAAATTGGAAGAAAAACAAAATCTTGTGGTATATTTAAATAAAACATTATATGTATATATATCACAAATGTTGACCACAAGTGTATTCTAAGAATAGATGTGGTGTATGGCGGCAAAAAGCCCTTCTCACACAATCTATATTTTGTTTTTCATTTCTTTTTGGTTTGGTTCGATTAAATAATTGTTTCGCATTAATGTTGTGTATTTTGATAAACCTATAAGCATTTATTTTTAAAAATGTATTTTAGTAACTCAACAAAAATTAAATGTTTCTTTCTTGTTACTCTTGGTGCGTATTTTAATATTTTAAAAACCGACAATTTTTTTATATATTATTTTTATTTTTAATAATGCGCATAAATATGATGGTTTCTTGTTGGGTTGGTTGGTACACGAAGAATAAAATAAATAAATATACATATGTATGTATGTACATATGTACGAAGATATTACTGTCGCGGCACCAGAAAATAACTCTGAGAATAGCAACAAAAGTTTTATTTTAGATTTAAATATTTAGTTGTATACAAAAACAACTAAATACTACACTATACGAGTATTACGACGATTATTTCAAATGACGACGACGGCAAGCGATAGATTTTTTTGTTTTTGATGAATAAAAAACATATTAGTAGATAAAAAAAAAATGAATGCCAACTTGCTAGCCTTTCAATATAAATAACAATGATGTTGAAACAATCGTAGTGATGATGATAAGGGGGATGATACCACTATTCTGTTATCAAAAAGTTTATCACCACTAGCGCTATGAGGTAGACATCTGTTTCAGATTATGAAACTTTTTATTTATTTTATTACAATCGCAATTGAATTTAAAGAGTCATATACAAATTAATATGTATCTTTAATATAAAACTAAAATATGTAATGTAGATATTTCTGAATTGAATTAAGAAGATTTAATATAAAGCTACAAAATCTAGGTACAACAGTTTCTAGATCAAAATATTAAAGTCCATAGAATCTTAGAATTTTTCAATTTGACAATTTAGCAAATTAAGTTTTATAGAAAAAACTAAGTTTTTAAGAGGAACTGTCATCTTTAAAATATGTTTGCTTAGTTTTCGAGTCTCTTCCAAAATATGCTCTCTCTCCTAACAATTTCTCTTATAAACTTTAAATTACGGGTATGTATTTTGTTTGCTAGTTTCTTGAACGACAGACCATTGTGCACAGGTTGTTGTTCGTTTTAAAAGAGAGATTTAGTAAGTGAGAGAGAGAGAGAGAGAGTAAAATTTGAAAAATATAACAAAAATACTAGGTTCCACTACACAGTACTTCCCAAGTATTTAATTTATCACTACAATCATTAATTTGTTTGTATAGTTATTGTTGTTGTCGTTGGCTAAATTTAGTGTATATCGGAAATACCCATTAATGCAGAAAGACCCATTTAAAAATAAATGAAGAACACAAAAAAAAAATTGTTGATTGAAATACAAAAAGAAAAAAAAAGATTATAAGAAACTTACAAAAACAATGTAGAATATAAACAAAAATAAACAACGGAACAAATTAAAATATTAAAAGATATTGCACCTAACAGAGTGCGATGGCTGTTGGTGGCATCTTACGTATGAGGCTGTCATACTTGCGGCATCAACAACAACCATTGAAAAAACAACAACAAAGTTGATATAGTGTAGGTGGTACGAAAGAATAAATGAGTTTTCTTTTTTAAATCACCACATCATATGATACACTTGAACAAAAAGTCTAAATCTTAAACGAATTTTTGGAAACTTATTTGCTCCTTTATCTAGGTAACATGTTAGTTAATTTTAATGTTTAACTTTAAGAACGTTTATTTTAACGTTCCGAAAATTATGCAGAATCATAGGAATTTTCTTCAGGATCTAAGGGTTTTTCTCTATAAGGCAGAATATAAACTTATTTGATTGGTCAGTTAATCTTTTAAAAATTTTGTTCTAGTTTGTTTTAAGTGTACGAGCAGAGCAGCATTTAAAACTTTTGTTCCTGTTTGGATGGATGGGTGAATGATTGCCTAAATAGATAATGAAGATATACAACTATAGTTTGGCCAACAATGGTCACTAGTATACAGGTGCTATTTATAGCGAAAAAAAGAAAGAAATAATTAAATTGTTTTATTTAAAAAACACATGCGGGCATACCAGTCAGCATTTGGACGATTGTTTTAACAAAAATCACCTTACTGAGTCTTCTTCGATCACTTTTGGTTATTAAAAACTGATTACTCTCATGCGCGATTAATTGGCGCTTATGTTTAAAAACCGATTTATTGAAAATAAATAATAGAAGTGTTCAATATTTGAATATTTTGAATTTCTGTTTATTAATATCAGTCGAATCGTGGGTGTGAAGTTAAGCTTTTTAAATTACAAGTGAACAAATTTAAAAGTGACATAAAAATTTTCAGAAGAAATTCATTGGAAAAACAGGCGGTAAGAACCTGCACAATTTGTAACAGCTGCTATTCGAAAAGTATTTTCGGGCAAATTGGCTTCTTTATACAGCTGGAAGTAGACCAGCAATAAGCCAAAAATGCTTCTTAATAACAAGCATTAAAAGCAGGTAAATACATAATAATTATTGAAAAAATTTAATTAATATTTTCGTCTTATAGTGCGTTTACATCTAAGGTAAATCCAGTAGATTTTAGTTGAAATCTATTTCAAAATCTATACCGTTTACATCTAACTTTTTTGACATTTTGTGAGATTTTGTTTCCACAACAATAAACAGCTGATTAAAATAAAACATAAACTAGAAATACCAAAAATAAACAAAACAAACAAAATAAGAAAACGTAAATATGGAAAATTCAGATTTTATAATTATGCATCAAAAATGAAAAAAGCACAAACTGAAAAGAAATTTTGCGAAAAAAAAACACCAGCATTTGTTAAATGTATTGTGTGAACAACAAAAACAAATTCATTTTCCACAATTATTATTTAGCAGATTGGAATGGGCACATGTCAGTATAAAAAGTTATAACTTTTCAATTACTAAATATTTTTTTTATTATAGATTCGTCATTTTCTTGTTAATAATTAATATTTTATTTCCTTTTTATTCAACTTGTTTTCTTTTGTATATAATAGATTTTGCTTAGATTTAAACGCACTATTAGATATTTTCCGTCTCAAATTCTAAAGACAGTGTGTTAAAGGAGAAAACGTTGAAATTGAATTATTTATATGCATTTTTGTATTAACACGCTTAATAAAAAAAATACGATACTCTATCTCTAGGTCCAACTCTTTAGATATAGAAAATAAGCATAAACCAAATTTGAGTGGTATTGTTATTAATTTTTTTTTTTGCCTTCGGATATGAAAAAGTTCATATCGGATGTTATGTTTATATGGGGACTAGATCCAAAAATGAACCGATCCTGGACACATTTGGTAAGGCACTTAGTTTTTGCAAAAACATATACAAACCAAATTTGAGAAAAATCTGTGCAAATTTTTTGTTTTTTGATAGACTAAGAATTGTATGTAATAAACATACACAAACCCAATTTGAACGAGATCTATATGATAATTTGGATCTTATGGCAGTGCAGGTCGATGTCATAGGGGTCATTTGTATGGGCACTAGGCCTGACCATAAACCGATATTCGCTGTAGTTTGAATACAAGGTTTATATGGACACACAGACAGACGGACGGACGGACGGACAGACGGTAGTTACAAACATCAGCACAAAGTCGTTATACTGATCACTAGTGGTATAAATACGTTGGACCACTCAGAAACAAGCTACATGTAACTTCGTTGTTTTTTAAGATAAATTGATGCAGTAAACACCATCGAAAAAGAAATCAGAATATATTAAAATTTGAAAATTTTTTTTTACAACTATAGCTGTCATTTGCTTTATGATACTCTAATGTTAGTTACGATTCAAATGACAATTATAGCCGTATGAAACTATGACATAACACTGGGGCCAAATTACCGCATTCGTTATCGAATTTTTTCGATCGAAATCATTTTTTTATTTCCCAAAATAAAATGTTAAGAATAATTTTTCTTGCTCACAGTTGCTCACAGACCTCTGGTTAAGAAGAAAAGCGAATCGTGGTCGAGCGTTTGTCCGTCTTCTTCATATAATAAATCAAAATATGGAATCTCGATTGATTTTACTCGATATCGAATGCGGTGATTTGGCCCCTGGTCTATAAATTTAAAAAAAAAATTGACTGCAAAAACGAAGCATGTTTTTTAACTAATCTGGGTGCGCTGAATTCGATCTGGCATAAAAATTGGGCTTTCACGTCTGGTTAATTTTTTTATCGCATGCTGGCAATACTGTAAAACAGTCAATACTGACACTATAATTTCACAATTATTAATTTGACAGAAGCCCACATTCATTCTAAATCTTCATAATAGTTGCGTTTAAGCATGTCAGGGAGTTCGTGTGTTACTGATTCAAGCTATTTATGCTTTGTGTGTGGTGAATATTTGGTTGGAAAAAAGAAGATATGCAATTACATTATTTTGGTTTTGCTGTCAGAAACTTGGACAAACCGTGGACAACGAAAATGTTTTGCAATAGTTGCAGAACTGTTTTATACAAGTGGTCAAATGGTAAGAAGATCTATTTCGATTTTTCAATTCCAGTACTTTGGAGAGAGTCAAGTAACCACCAAACCGATTGTTATTTCTGTTTAACAAAAGTTGCTGGATTCAATATGAAAAATCGAAAAAATATTACTTACGCGAATGTCCCATCGGTTTCCAAACCAGTTCAACGTCCACCAAATAATTCATTACCAGTAATTCCCAGTGCTACGCGCAGTGAGTCCGAAATATCTTTCACCAGCAGTGGTAGTTTGTATGAGGCTGATGATGAACGCCATTTAGTGACTCAAGTTGAGCTAAATGATCTAATTCGTGGTTCACATTTAACGAAGCAAGACGCAGAATTACTAGCTTCACGCATGCAGCAGTGGAAACATCTTTTAGTTGGGACAAAGGTAACAATCTATAGAGATAGAAGCTTGGAATTGGCTCCATATTTTGAAAAGAAATTTTGTATGGGATTTCCATCAAGAACAAACATTACTGCAGAAAAAGTTAATAATATTGAACAAAATTTATTCCAGAAATTTTTATCAAAATGAGATACCATCACTAAATTGTAAATTAAATCAAAACTTGTTAATCGATTTTAATTAAATATGGCTTGTTTTATTTGCAACATATCTATTTTTTTAACCTAAGATTAAAAAAGAGCAATTTTGATGTTTCTGATTTTTTATGAATTTTAAAACAACAAAAATATTTAAATTTTACATCAAAAAAAACTATTTATTCGGAAAAACTTTATGAATATTTCCGAAACTATTGCCCCAATTAAGAAATGGTGTAGAGATAACTTGGAGGTAATTTAGCTGTGGATTTTAATATTTTTGATTTAACCAAATCGGACAAACCGTTCTTGAGTTATGCTAAAATATGTGGTGAAACCTCCTTCATTTTTTAAATAGCGGTTTATCGTGAGAACCAGAGTCAATCCACAAAAAGTAAATTATAGACTTAGGTCTTCATCAGCATATGTAGCAAAATTGACTAACAATGCGTATGCCGCAGAATTAGTGTTGCCCTGTGTTTTTTTGTGTAAAAAACGAATAAAAACATTTTTTTGTATCTCGAAAACCTGACGTGATAGAGAAAAATCAATTACAGATTCGAATTCAGCCCATACCCTAGGAAAGATATTTGGTTGCTTCAGTGCAAATTCTTGTTAGCTAGTGTACTTTGATGCCGCAAACATCAAAAGTCTTGGAATCGAGGAGAGAAATCAGAATGTATTGATAAATCAGAATATATTGAAATTTCAAGTTTTTTTTTTAAACTATTGCTGTCGTTTGCTTTTATGATACTCTGATGTGAGAATGGGCAATATTGAAATATTTAGATGCAATTTATTTTATAACAACTAGTTGACAGTTGCTATTTTTAAACTTTTTTTTTGGCAACTATGGTTGTCATAAACGCAACGTGTTAATTTCTTTTTTCATTTAATAAAATTATTCTGTTTTTATATATAAAAATTTTAAAATAAACGTATTTGATTAATATACATGAACCAAATGTTTTATTTTTGAAAGACAAACAATTAGGAATAGGACCGATAAATGACTCGAAAAGGAATCTTAAGTTAATGAAAAATGACTCGGAAATGACTGAAATATGACTAAAAATATGTCATGAAAATTATTATAAATATGATTTGAAAATGAGTGGAAACTGATCATAAAAGCGAGTAATAAAATACTCTTCAAGAAGAATCGCCGATAGGATACCAGTTTCTCCTGACAAAGGAGTGTTCTTTGACCAGAAAACGAGCGCATATATGATTGTTCTAACAGAGGAATCGAAAAAGCCTTGAATATTTCATAAAATGCTGACTGGGTAGATGCATGTGCAAAACTATCTACAACATATGATATTTGTATGTGTTTTTCACGATTAGAATTTATTTTCATCATCGATAGCAAAAATCTCAATGTGTTCTGAATTATTTTATGGCATTATTCTATTTTTGTTATGCTATTAACATTTTCTTTTAATTTAGCTTTGCTTTTGTTTTGCTCAAGCCCGGTTAATTTTAGTATGCATATGTATACTACAATGTATACATGTATAATTTAAAATTTTATTTTTAAATAAAAAAAAAATTGGCGTTGGTGGAAATATCGAAATAAGCGAAATATTTGAATGAATGGAAAAACAAAAAAAAATATTGTTGAAAAATATTTTGGTTTAATATGGATTTTCTACAAATCCCTATATTCTATTTAACTACATTTGTAAAAACGTATTGTGATTCACGCACGAAACAAGAAACTTTTATTAACTGTTCCTGAGTTAGTAATTTGATTCAATTTATTCCCATTAGTTAACTGTTTTAACCTTCAAAGCGATGAAATTTACCATTTTAAAATTTTATTTTATTTCTATTTTTTAATACCTAATCATATTTACAACGATGCTAGTGATTTGCCACGCCTTCAATTTGTTTTAATCTAAAATTAACATAACAATAACAACATAAATTTTTTGTGTAATTTTTGGCACGCAGCCGAAAAAGGTTTATAGCACCTGCATTGTAAATAAGTAATAAAAAGCATTTTTAAACCGTTATTGTGTTAAATTAAAAAATACATACAAAATCTTAAAAAAAAATTCAATATCAGGTTTTTTTATTTTTTATTTTCAATTACATACCTCTAATATTTGTTGATCCAAATCTGTTGATGCAGGAGCTTGTATACGACTAAAATCCAAAGTACCTGGTGTGATGTGCAATCTCTCATTAGTACCAGAATCGCGGGAAAGATCTTTAAAAAAAATGAAACAAAGAAGAAAAGCGCACAATATTTATATTTGAATGAATGAGTACCAGCAAAAAAGAAATCAAATAAACAAAAACAAAAAACATTTCTAAAAATCGCGAATATAAACAAAGAAAAAAGAAAAAAGGAAGGCATATTTATATATTGTATTTGAAAAGTCTAAAAATAATCTAATGTTTTTTCTTTTTTATTTTTATTACGAGATACTATAAACAATTTAAATTTTTCATAATGAATGTGTTCTTTTCTTCTTATTATTGATTTTTAAAAAAGGTAAATTAGAAATACATATGTACAACAAAAATCAACAATAAGTAGGTGGTTTGGTGGTATGTATTCTTCCCGTTCATATGTACACACTCACACACACACACATGCATGTGCGCTAAAGTATTGTATACAATTTATTGGAAATTTTATTTATAGATTTCTTAGAAATCAATACAATAAGTTTGGCAAATCATCTTATGATAAACATTTTATAAATTTTATTGCTACTTCCCTTTCCACTAAAGTTAAAGTTTCATACTAAGATACATAGGTTTCAACTACCCAAAGAGTTGACATTTCAATATTAATTTTTTATATATATATATTTTTTTTTTGATTTTATTATTTAGTAATATTATGCAGTTTATCCGTTTTTAATAAAATATTAAAATATACAGTGAGTGATACTAAAACTTTTAACAAAATATATTTATGAAGACTTGAACGGTCAATACCAATAAATTGGATTTTATTAATTTTTAAAAATTTGTATGTTTTATTTATATAAAAAAGAAAAATTTAGCTTAAGTTCAGAAATAAATAATTATCACCCCTGTTCTTGAAACCACTATCACAAAAAAAAAACTCGTAAATGAAAAAAATTCTTAAATCTACGAGTTTTTGCTGTTCTCTAATTTCAATAAGAATATTTTTTCTCGTTTTAATTCACATAGAAAAGGCTTTGTGAAATCAAAACAAATGCCCTTTTTTTCTACTAAGCAGGTCTTAAGAGATAAAAAAAAAACTAATTGATATTTAAACTCTAACATGTTTTTTATTGAACCTTGTCATTATTTTAAAAAATTAGACATTAATTTTATGAAAAAAAAAAACGATTTTAAAAAACGTCTACATTTTGCGATGATTTAAAAAAAAAATCGTAATAAGTGGTCGATGTTAATAAAACACACTTTTTGCGATGATGCTGTTCTATAACTATAATAAAAACTTTTAATTTACACAATCTATTTTCCATTATAATTTTTTCAATCATAACATAGATTCTTTATGCACTAATTATTGCAAATAAAGGAATTAAAAAAAAATATTTTCCATCAAATCACATATTTTTATTTTTTTGCATATGTTCGAAACAGTAGTGATGCCAGTCAAATCCAATTTATTTGAATATCGAAATTTTTTTTGGTGATGCCTAACTTTTTAAAAATAGAAAAGTCAAATAAGTTGTTATTTTAAAAGAAAATATTTTTCTTTATACTTTTTCTATAAACTTAAGAAAAAACATGCACAAAATACTTAAAAGCGATCAACCACTGCCCGAACTCGAAAGAGTATCTTGTACTATGCCTAAAATATTCTTCCGAGTACGTGCAGTTAAATAGGTTCTTTCGGATCTAAACATAAATAAGACCCCGGCAACGGATGGTATACCAGCACTGGTGCTGAAACAGTGCTCTTCGACGCTAGCCAGTCCATTGGCCAACCTTTTTAGGCTTTCGTACCGTGCGGGAGTCTTTCCCTCTTGCTGGAAGGTTGCGAATATCCAACCAATCCCTAAAAAGGGTGCGGCTAATATCACTGAAAATTACCGTCCAATTGCAATCTGCTCTGCACTCTCAAAGGTGATGGAGTGCATGATCAATTTCCATCTTGTGAACTACCTAGAGACCAACTCACTTCTTAATGATCGACAGTATGGCTTCCGTACAAATCGTTCCACGGGAGACCTGTTAGCTCAACTTTCTGAGCGCTGGAGTCGATACATTCACAATTTTAGCAAAAGTAAAATGGTTGCTCTAGATATTTCCAAGGCATTCGATCGCGTGTGGCACGGTGCATTGATATCAAAGCTTATTGCATTTGGGGTCGGTATTGACTTCCCTCGATTTATATCGAGTTTTTTAAGAGACCGCACAATACGTGTTGTTTTTGATGGAGTCTCATCTAATGAGTTTCAGCTTAATTCAGAGGTACCCCAAGATTCCGTTCGTTCTCCTTCTCTTTTCCTTATCTTCCTAACGACCTTCTTGGTCAACCTTTTAATTCTATATACTCTTTCGCAGATGACAGCAGCATTTGTCATTCATTTTCCTTTAAGTGTAGGCCAAGCCTCTTGGAGGTTGGGGACAAAAGGCGGACAATGAATGGCACACTCAATCAAGACATGTTAACATTCTCCGAGTGGGGTAAAACGAATAGGATTGATTTTATCTGTTGACCCATAGGGCCATAGATTCAACAATGCCATCTGTATATATGGGTGGTATAGGTATTGAGGAATCGGATACTCTTGATGTTCTGGGCATGATAATTCAATGTTATGTTCGTTGGAAAGAGCATGTTTTTCAATTGTCGAAAGAAGCTTTCAAATGTCTTGGTTTTCTAAAACGGTGCAAAAATTACTTCACTCCTTCTGATCTCCTCAAAAAATCTACACCACTTACATCCGACCGCAAATAGAATACAACTCCCATATATGGGCAGGAGCTTCAAGGTCTATTTTGGAGCTACTACTGGACCGTGTGCAAAAGAGGGCGTTGGGTTTTATCAATGACAGTAGGGTATCCAACTCTCATTGGAACATCGTCGGTATGTAGGTTGTGTAGCATTGTTCTATAGATACTACCATGGGAAATGCGCTTCTGAGATTAGCGAACTTATTCCAAGTGCCCGAGTTTCGGTTCGCTCTACCCGCTTCTCTAGCAAATCACATCCGTTTTGTAGTCCATTGTCCAGTTGACCGCACAACGCTTTACAGAGAGAATTTCCTCCTTCCCATAACCTATTTTCCTGAGATTAACACAATGCATTGCATCTGTAGGGGGCATCCCCTGAGGGTTGGTCAATATTTAAAAAAAAAAAAAAAAAATTGTCTTGTTTGTGTAATTTTGTGTCCATATTTTTCGATCTACAATGTCCCATAGATGGTCTGTGGGATAGAGATCTGGTGATTCTGCTGGCCAATCCGAAACACTAACTGGATTTGATTGTAGTCATTCGGTTACAGCTTTGGGGGTTTGTTTTGGGTCTTCGTCATGTTAGATCTTCCAGACCAGGGCAAATTTTCCTCCGCGTATGCGTACATTAGAATTTGGCCCGAAAAGCAACAACATAATATTGCCACCGCCAAACTTAACAGTTTGGGTCTAGTCTTTTTCCCTTTGGTCGTCCATCATGGACTCTTAAAGTAAACTTGGATGCATCTGAAAAGAAAACAGTATTCCAATTCCGTATTGACCAATTCCGGCGTTCTTTAGCAAAATTTATGCGAGCCAGATGATTTTTCTTTGATATCAGTGGTTTCTTTACAGGACGATAACAACCAATATCAGCCTCAATTGCTCGTCGGGAAACAGTTCGAGCACATATTTTTAGTTCCAATTTGTTAATGACAAGGTTTTGTTGATAATTATTACAAACTATGTAATAGAAAACAACCCCACCTGACAAAGAAAATACAACAAATTTGGGAAACATTTTCTATATTTCTCAACATTATCTGCTTTTAGCTCAATACACATTTCCCAGCGATATTAAATAGCTTCGATATCCCTGTTTATGGTAAGAACTGTCTAGCTGCTTAAAATAGTCATCAACCGCGGACTCCACCTCTTCATTGTTGGCAAATCTCTTACCACCGAGCCATTTATTCAAGTTTGAAAATACAAAATAATGCGAGGTAGTTAAAGCTGGCGAATAAGGTGCGTGATGAAGCCATTCAAACTTTAATTCAAGGATTTTGTTGATTGTAATAATGGATGTGTAAACTAGTGCATTCACAAACAGATTAACAAATTTGATAAACACACACATAGCATTGCATAATTTTATTTATGTGTTAGTAGCAACTTTAAATGCATTTTACTCCAAAAAAAAAAAAAAAAACGTAAAAATTTAAAAATCTGTAAATCTGGTGGACAGCTAAAAAGAAATACCTTTCATATAAGATACGTTTAGTCAAAATCAGGAGAAAACTGTGGAACAAATCATCGGTCACAAGAAATCGCCTTACCTATTAATAAAATAGATTCTACGAGCATCCCAACAAACATAGGCCAACCTTGCCTGCAAATGGAATTGTCTTCGCCTTCTTTGGACGTGATAATCCCATTTCAGTCCACTGTTTTTACTGTTACTTTGTCTCCGGTATGAAGTAATGGACCCACGTCTCATTCATGATTACAAATCAATGCAAAAACTCGGCTGTATTGCGGTGAAACATTGCCAAACACTCTATTGAAACATCTACACGAAGCTGTTTTTGTTGTATTGTGAGCAAATGTGACAGCCATCTTTACGGACAGCTTTCTCATCCCCATAATTTCTGTCAGTATACGATTATAGTACTTTTTGAAATGCCTATCACTTCAGCTAGTTCACGAAACTTCAGTCGACGATCATCCAATACCATTTTGTGGATTTTCTTAACCGTTTCTGGCGTCGTGGCCACCTCAATTGGTCGACCACTTCGGTGTTCATGTTGGCAGCTCGTACGGCCTCGTTAAAGCTCTGCCACACAATATTTTATAGTCGTAAACGACTCCCCCAGTGTAGAATCTGGAATGGCTTTAATATTGGTTGGACTGAGACTTGTCTAATGAAAGTATTGAATTGCATAACGGTGACCAATTTTTGGCACGTTTAGAAATTCACTGAGATCGTTTACTTTATATGGCTCCAAAAAATACTAAACAACGTGGCTCCTAGAAACTTAAAACTCTATACGTCAGATCGAGTTGTTCTGGACCGCCCTCGTACAACGAAATGCAGTCGATTTAAAATATGAAAAATTTTCCATCCGAAAACCATTTCATTTTTGAATCAAAAATAAACTTTATTGTATAGTTACTATATGCAATGTTCTTTATGACGATTATTTAATGCATTCTATTTCTTTCTTATCACTAAAATATGACGTTTTATTAATGTGTTTGTTTGTTTGTTTGTACAAATAAACGAGATAAAGTATGAATGGCATATGCACGTGGTATATAGATACGAGTATATAGATATATATATATATAGATATATATAGATATATAGATATATATAGATATATAGATATATATTAGAGTGGGCCAAATTGTAGGAGCCGAAAGAATCTCATAGGCTCATCGCTATAGGCCATAACAAGCATATTTGCCCAAGGAACCATAGCTCTAAAATTATTTTCGAAACCTCCAAAAATTTCGATGAAATAATCGATTTATATCGTATATGGGTAGCCCAAATAAAATTATCTGGGGTACCCAAATATGGTTAATTTCAGAAAATAAGTCCAGAATATTTTTTTGTTGGAATTATTAAAATATTATCAACAAGTTTTATCGAAATCCTTCCACAAATATACTTATATTATTTCGATATTTTGTTTTAAAAAATATAAATTTCCTTAAATTTGACGTTTGACCTTTAAAGAGGGACAGTTTATAGTGTTTCAATTTAACCTTAATTTACAAGATTGAAAACTAATTTTGACAAAAGATATTTCAAATATGAAAACATCAAAAAGATGTAGCCTACGAGTAGAAAAAGTATGAAAATTTTTCTTCAAATCCGCTGAAATAAAAACGCAGCCCTCGCGAAATTAAGCACAGGATACCTACAATATTTGACATTTTTAATCACACATATTTTGTTAATAAGACCCTTAAATCCAATCGTTTATTTCGGTATATTTCTTGAACAAAATTTTTGAAAAAATAAAATTGGAGATTTTAAAAAGTGCTAAAAATACGAGTAGTGCTAAAAATACGTTCCGTTTTGATATTAATTTAGAACGGCATAACAATGGACGGGATGCAAAATACTTTATATAAGATTATTTTGGGATCAGGAGAATGCAAAAATTTTGTTGTTGTAAATTTTTTCAATGTCTTTAAAAATGTGAGCTCGATTTTCTTAATCAAGTGGTCTGCGGCGCATTTATTGCCTGGGGAACTACTTGATATAACTTGGCTGTTTTGCAACCGATAATAGATTTTGTTGTTTTATTAGAAATATAATTTACTCTGGATTATGGTTTATTAATTTAATTGAAACGCAATTATTAATATCAAAATTTTTGTGAAAAAATAATTTTTTTTTTATATATTTTTTACATAAAAATGCATATTTGAACTTTGAACTTAATGCGCGTCCAGAAAGCATTGTCCGATTTGGCTCAAATTTTGCGCACTAAAGTTTTACATCCAGTGTCACAAACAATAATTCGACGCTTACACCTAAAAATTCGACAAAAATTTTTTTTCATACAAACCGCTCCACCCTAATATATATATATATAAGTATATAGGATTATTTCTTGAATTTATCGATATATGTACATACTTATGATATATTCTTCATCATTTCTGTGGAATTCACCATCACGTAGTTTAATATTGAAAATAACAAAAACTGTTCGTTCTAGGAATTAAAAAAATGAAAACTTCAAAGATTTCTGAATTTAAAACGCTACTTTTTGTATGTGGTACATAAATGTGACGAAATCTTCAATGTTGCTTAAGGCCCATTTACTCGATACTACACAGTCGTCTGATTTTTCGAAATAAAAATCAGATGAAATTCATCGGACTGTTATAAAGTCGTACCGACATTATTTCTGCATACTTAGGCCATTTACACCATCACACTCAAGTCTTATGAAAACAGCTGTTTAGAGCAAATTTATTTTTAAATTTATATTTTATTTTCATTTTCTTTGTTTTTGGTTACCTTTTTTTTTAATATTACCAAAAAAAAAACAACTCTGGTCCGATGAAAATGGGAAGTTTTTAGAAATGTTTATAAAACCATCGGAGTTCGAAAATAAAATCGTACAGATTGTCAATTTCATAACATAAGCTTTTTACATGATACGACTTTTTCATAATACTCGACTTTTTGACAGGTCGTATTACAAAGTGTGATAGTGTGAACTGTAAACTGTAACAAACAATTTAACAATTGTTTTCTCGCCGATTTTTTTTTTTCACTTTAATATTATTTTTGACACTCTAAAATATTTTCCACTCTAAAACCGTTATGAAATAAAATATTTTTAGGTTATAACTTTTTCTGCTAAACAGTGTATTTAAAGATTCAGTAATGACGATTATTTTTGTTTTTTTGGCGATAAATTTTTGTTCACTTCACTTTCTGTCAAAAAGCAAACAAACAAACAAACAAATGTTTGCAATTAATTCTTTCGTTAGTACAGAGAAATAGCTACCGTTCATGTTTGTGGCAAGTAAATAGTAACGAAAACTTAATACAAATTTGAGACAAACAAACAAAAACAAATACGTGTGTTTGATTTCTATTTTTTTTTTCCAGATGTTTGCTTTTTGTTATTGTCAGCTAATATAAAATTAGTAACAGCAAATTAGTGGTATAACTCACTTCTAAAATTGCTTTCTGATTTACTCATAATAACCAATGCGTTGTTAATTTCGAATCCGGTTTTTAAACACACCATACCACTGTGCAGAGTATCTGTGGTTTTCTGGAATAACCGCGTATGTCCATTTTTGTCAGTTTTGAGTTAACGATGCCAAATATACAAATTTTTAACGCTCTTTACATGTGTTCAATTTTTTTGTAAAAAATGTTGTCCATTTCTGAGTTTTTTCTTTAAATAACGACGTAACTTAAATGTTTATTAAAATAATTTGCAGCACTAACGACGTATGTCAACCTACGTTTGATCGCTGACAAATTATTTTCTCAGAAAACGACACATAGCGACATACGTTGTTATTAATGAAAAATTTTGCAAAATAATTTTGGATTAGTTTTCAGTTTATAACCACTTATAAAAACTTGTGTGTTTATTTCTGTTATTTTTTGTCACTATTATTCTTGACACGTTGTTATAATCTCATCCTAAGTCCCGTTAACTTTCTGTTGACGAACAAAAAAATTCATTTTTCAAACAACAACAACTTATGTCTACATGGGTGGTTGCATTGGTAGTTTTCTTTTTCAAAGAAAACGACGTTTGTCGACATTAATTGCTTTATCTGCACACACTTTAAGTGTAATTTACATATTGTTTTTCGTCCTTCTCTAGGATCTATTCCTCGGAAGATTTTTGACTCAAAATTTTATATAAAGTATTTATTGCCCATATCTGCAGGACTGTTAAATAAAAAGTTTTAAACACTTTATATCGAGCCCATAATTTCAAATATAACGTTTTTTGGCTCCCCTGAACATTTTGATTTTATGACATACGCGGTTATTCTAGAAAATATACAGATATATCAGTTTATCATTACGTTTGTAAAGCATTGAAGTATAAAGCATTGAAGTATTTATATTCTTGATTCTTATAAGAACTCAAAACGATATAGCGATGTCCGTCTGCCCTTCTGTCTGTTGAAATCACGATCATTCACATAATAAACCATTTACCTCGGTAAACTTAGGATAGTATCGTTTGTTATTATTTCGAGCGGGTTGGAATTTAAAATGGGGTAAATCGGGCATGTCAAGATATATGTGTGTGTATAGGTTGACACCCCTAAAAAATGAAAAAATTCAGTGTGTTTGTTGTAATAATATATTTAACTTAACATTTGTTTGTTCTTTTAAATATTTTATTTTGATATAAATAATGCAATAAGTCTAGATATTATTGTAAACATAAAACAGGTCTAGGGCATCAAAGACTCGGCATAGCCGAATTTAACACATTTAACAAATTTTTGATGTGTAAATATCTATGTGTTTCATAAAACATCAATTGATTTTCAGAAAATATCAATTGTGTTTCAGAAAGTATCAATTGAATTTCAGAAAACATCAATTGATTTTCAGTAATAATCAATTGTATTTCAGAAAGCATCAATTGATTTTTAGAAAGTATCATTTGTATTTTAGAAAATATCAATTAAATTTCAGAAAATATCAATTGAGTTTCAGAAATTATCAAATGTATTTCAGAAAATATCAACTATATTTCAGAAAACATCAAATGTATTTCAGATATTATTAAATGTATTTCAGCAATTATCAAATGTATGTCAGAAAATATCAACTATATTTCAGAAAACATCAAATGCATTTCAGAAATTGTCAAATGTATTTCAGAAACCATCAAATGTATTTCAGAAATACATTTTATGTTATCAAATGTATTTCAGCAAATACCAAATGTATTTCAGAAAGCATCAAATGTGTTTCAGAAATTATTAAATTTACTTCAGAAAATATGAATTGAATTTCAGAATATATCAATTGAGTCTCAGAAAAATAGTCAGAACGCTATATAAAAATATATATTTTTTAAGTATTAGACTGGGTTTGTAATATTTCTTCAAAACTACGTATCGTCACCTAAAAGAAGCAAAAAACATCATAAAGTAAAAACTACTTTAAACTTTATTTCCAAATTTTAGAACTAAGCTAAAAAATAAAGATGGATTTCTATTTATGAAAACAAATTTATGGTAAAATAGTAGTTTTTAATTAAAAGGCCGTAACTACAATACAAAAAGTAAATTTTGAACTTTTTGTTAGTTACGGCCATTTGCATTTTAGGTGACGATATAAACGTGTTTTTTTTTTTTTTCAAAATGATGACTTCAAAATCGGTCAAAATTCTATCCTGGTGTTTATATTGTTGCTGATTAACAAATGAAGACCTCATCTTCTTTCGATTAAAAGGCCGCCCTTGATAGTATATTTTCCAGGCATAACAAATAAGTCCAAATATTGCTAACCATTTTCTGCGACTCGAAATCACTAATAGAAGCAATAATAACTTTTCGGTATTGTAGGGTAAACTACTTTTTAATTCTGAATTTCAATAAATATTTTCTTAAACTAAATTGATATTTTCTGAAATACATTTGATAATTTCTGAAATATATTTGATACATTTGATTGGTTCGTCGTTTTTTTAAATATCGCATAATTTAAAGAACTGTTTTTGATGTGTAAAATCTATACGCGCAGGGGAGTAAATTTCAATTTCACAATACAATCACAAAAACAGCATAACAACAGACATTCGACAAAATCGGTGTGACTTATGATTGTATTGGTGAAAAAATTATGATATGTAATAACCTGTTTGAAAATGAAAAATGAAAAGCAAAAAATGAAAAATAAAAAATGAAAAATGAAAAATAAAAAATGAAAAATTAATAATAAAAAATGAAAAATAAAAAATTAAAAATAAAAAATAAAAATGAAAAATTAAAAATGGAAAATAAAAAAATTAAAAAAGAAAAATAAAAAATGAAAATTGAAAATTGAAATATGAAAAATAAAAAAATTAAAAATAAAAAATAAAAAATTAAAAATGAAAAACGAAAAACCAAATATAAAAAATAAAAAATGATAACTGAAAAATGAAAAATGAAAAATAAAAACGAAAAACCAAAAATGAAAAATAAAAAATGTAAAATAAAAAATAAAAATCAAAAATGCAAAATAAAAATGAAAAATGAAAATAGAAAAATAAAAATAAAAGCTAAAAATGAAAAATAAAAAAATTAAAAAGAAAAATGAAGAATAAAAAATTAAAAATTAAAAAGAAAAATGAAAAATAATAAATTAAGAATAAAAAATTAAAAATAAAAAATTAAAAATAAAAAATTAAAAAGAAAAATGAAAAATAAAAAATTAAAAATAAAAAATAAAAAATTAAAAATAAAAAATAAAAAATGAAAAATTAAAAATAAAAAATTAAAAATAAAAATGAAAAATAGAATATGAAAAATAAAAAATGAAAAACAAAAAATTTAAAATAAAAACTGAAAAATGAAAAATAACAAATGAAAAATGAAAAATAAAAAATTAAAATGGAAAATAAAAAAATGAAAAAGAAAAATAAAAAATGAAAACTAAAAAATGAAAAATAAAAAATTAAAAATGAAAAACGAAAAACCAAAAATGAAAAATAAAAAATTAAAAATGAAAAATAAAAAATTAAAAATTAAAAATAAAAAATTAAAAATAAAAAATAAAAAAAAAAATTAAAAATTAAAAATTAAAAAAAAAATAAAGAAAAATAAAAAATTAAAAAGAAAAATGAAGAATAAAAAATTAAAAAGAAAAATGAAAAATAAAAAAATGAAGAATAAAAAATTAAAAATAAAAAATAAAAAATGAAAAATAATAAAAAAAAATATGAAAAATAAAAAATAAAAATGAAAAATTAAAAATGAAAAATAAAAAATAAAAAATTAAAAACAAAAAATGAAAAAAAAAATAAAAATGAAAATAAAAAATAAAAAATGAAAAATAATAAAAAAAAAAAATTAAAAATAAGAAATAAAAAATGAAAAATTAAAATTAAAAAAAAAATTAAAAATTAAAAATAAAAAATAACGAAAAATTAAAAATGAAAAAAGAAAATAAAAAATGAAAAATAAAAAATTAAACATAAAAAATGAAAAACGAAAAATGAAAATTCAAATATGAAAAACGAAAAATGAAAAATAAAAAATTAAAAATTAACCGGTTGAAATAATAAATATTGTTATATTAGCAGAGCCCCTGCAGTTTTGATTGATATATGTAACTGATGACGCTTTCTGTTTGATTTTAAAAAAGTGCCATGCCCTGTGATCGGATTCACATGATTTTTTTTATCTTTTTTATGTTTATGGTTACATTTTTCGTATTTTTATTTTGAATTTAAATTGAAGTTTCTTTAAATATTCTACAAAAAAGTTTTATTGCAATATCACTTTAATATGCAAGAAAATTCCAAATTTTTTAAATTTGCACTTATGTTTTTAAAATTGGAACAACATTTTCGAAAATGTCAATCTTGTCAGTCATAATCTAAATAAAAAGAAAGATAAAAAGGGTTTACAGTTTGAAAGTGCTAAATACGGGTCAAAGGTTTCAAAAGTCTTGAATGAAAACACTCTTTCTGATTTTTTACTAAAAAAAATATATGGCCTTTGTTTTGAACTTTCACCATAGATTTGCTAATTGAATTCTTAAATAACATATAAAAAGAAATCGATATTATAAAAAAAAATTTCAAAATATATCGAAAATTTTGGAGTTTATTTTTTTTACAGAATACTATTTGTACTACCAATTGAGAACCTCTAACAATCATTATTTTTATAAATGTTGTATTTGTAGTAAATATAATAAGAGTAACAAATATGTTCACACTTTCTGTTTTAATTGTTCTGATTTGTTATCGTAACCGATTGGATTTCTCAAAATAAGATAATGATTAACCACAGACCTATCTAACCCATGAATCCAACTGACCGATATAGTCCATTGTTAGCTTGTTTATATTGGCTCAGCGGCTTCAAGCGGCCATGACCTGTTGTTCTATTTTAAGCTCAACAAAAAGTTTATAAATCGTGCATGTAGCTATTTTTATGTATATTTAGAATCATCAAGAACAGCACAGCAGCAACAATAGAACAGCAGCAGCGACTACAGTAACAACAACAATAATAAGAAAATGTAATTAAAAATAAATGATTTTTTTTGCTTGTTGTTGTTGTAGTTGCTGTTTTAATATAGGTACAATATAATTGAGAAGAGTATAACAATGAAAGAAGTAAATATAGAATTTGTTTATTGTACATACACGCGTATATTTAAACCTAGTACACTCAGGTCTTTTATATGCGGATTTGAATTTATGCGCGTTTTATTTTTGTTATTTTGCATTTTTAACATCTAATTAAAACTTTTGATTTTTCAAAGTTCGTATATGTATGTATGTGTATGACCTAATTTTTTTTTTTGTTTTAGCTATGCTTTTCAATTTATTGTTTTTTTTCTCTTAATTGTTGTGCTAAATTAACATTTATCAATTTCTTTTTAAGCTTGAAATTGTATTGATTTTTTTAACGAATTTAATTCCATTTATTTTAACTTTATTAAAAATACACGTATATATGTATAAAAAAAAATTATAAAAAAAAAAACAAGTATGAGCATTAAATTCGGCTGTGCCGAATCTTTGATACCCTCCACCCGCGTTCTAAACACATTATTATTTGTATGCAAGTTTTTTTTTGCTAACCGGATTTCTGTGGAACAAGAGACCTGAGTATAATAGTGTGCTTCTTTGGGCATGTGTGGGTTTGTATGAAGTTTATTTACAAACTACGTTCGTTGTAATTCAAGGGTATTTTGTGTTGTTTTTGTTTTTGTTGTTACTATTGCTTTTATTGATAAGAACTATTCTAAAAAAAGCAATGTGGTGCTATTCGTTGTTTTATTCATAAAAACAAAACAAAAAACGTAATATTAATGAAAGATTACGTTTAAAGTTTATAATTAGATTTGAAATTATTTTTCATATGAAAAAAGTTAAGTGGACAAGAAGTGTATGAAGTATAGTTATAGGTATCAATTATAGAGCTAATAAACCATGAGATATGATGTATTGATACATTTTTCGAATATTTCAAAATAAAAGCATATTTTACATTTATTTATTTTTTGCCATTATTTTGCGTATTATGTACAAGTAGACCTTTAAATATCTACAATTTTAATTGATTAATTGTGCCATAAATATATAATGACGTTATTTCATTTACATTAGTATTTGTGTGTTGAAAGAAATAGAGCCAATAAACATTTCATGTTTAAACCAGAGAAACTATTTTGGAATTAGTTTAAAAACCAGTAAGAGTGTTAATTTCAGATATACCAAATCTTTGATACCATCCACCATTGCAATAATTTTAACTAATGTAAACAAAATATTTGATTAATGAAACAAGTTGATAAACTTAACATTAACATTAACTTAACTTTTTAACATTTTTTAGAGGTGTCACTATGCTTTAGGCCATATCTTGGCACAATATTGCCCGATTTATCCCATTTTAAATACCAACCTGCTCGAAATAATGACAAACAATACTATCCTAAGTTTACCCACGTAAATGGTTTATTATGTGAATGGGCGTGATTTTAACAGACAGACGGACGGACGGAGAGACGGACATCGCTATATCGTCTCAAGTTGTTATAAGGATCAATAATATTCATACAATATGGGGTCGCAAAACTAACAAGTTTTTAGTTTCTCTTCTAATTATAATAATTTTTAATTAAACTGAGGAACTAAACATTATTTAGTCTCCAGAATGGGAAAAGATAACCATTGTAGTGATGAGCACTTATACAATATCGTAAAAAAACGATAAAAGCTATAGGCAAATTGGCGAAGTAGTTCAATGCTTTAAGAAATTAAGTATATAAGCCAGAACCAAAAACTACAGGCAAAAAAAACTGAAAATCCATAATATTGTAACGTTGCTAAATGCAACACAACACAATACTTTAATAATATACAAGACGTCACAAAACACTAACTGACTAGGGTCCTTAATAAAAAAAAGTGTTCAAACTCTCGGTCACACCCCCTAGAAATATGCGAATAGCAAAAAAAATGAGAAATACAAAGTTTTGGGCCCAACTAAAAACCGTTTAGAGGTGGCTCAACGCGATTGAAAATTTCAAGTGTGTTTATATGGGGAAAATATGACTTTTTTCAGATTTTACGAAAATTTTGTTCTATACTTTAATTTTTCAGACAAATTGTTATATAATTCGGGATCAGTATTAAATTATCTTTCTAAAAAACTATAAAACTAAAAATCGAATAAAAACTTGCCAAGAAATAGCAAATGCCCACTTTCGTGCCAAAAAAAAAACTAGATCATGAAATTTGATTGCATTTTTTCAACTTTAAGAAATTAATTAAAGCCAACATTTTGTTTTAGTCTCTATACCTGTAAGTACTCAGATATGAAGTATTGTTTTATTACCACCTTGTTAACCTACTAAACATTCAGACAGAATATGGAAAATTTTTTTGATAAAATATTGAAAACTCCTTTTTCAAGTTTTGAAAAAATTTTCTTATACAAAATTTAAAAAAATTCATCTAGCTCTTTAAGGTCTTGTTAAATGCATGTTACAGATTAACTGTGTGAAATTTTAGATAAATCGCTGTGCCAGAATTTTTTTGAAAAGGATTTTATTTTTGCGGATTTCGAGAAAAATGGGATTTTTGTAAAATATTCTGTAAATGTACTATTTCTAAATACTTTGTATCAAAAATTCATCACTTTTCTACTTTTAAATATTATATTTTATCTTAATAGCCTAGGGTATCGAAAAGAAATATTATGACCCCATTAACCCTTTTGGAATTGGGGTCACATATGACCCCAAGCTAATAAAAAACAATTTATTCAAAAAATTAAAATATTTGTAAGTGCTATTGAATTTTTAGATGCGACGTTAAAAATATAATAACTAATTGTGTAGAACTTCCGTTTCTAATATTCAGTAATATTTCATATGTTTTAATTTTTTTCCGCTCATCGCTCTGCCGCTCGCCGCTTTGCCGCTCATTGCGTGGCCTCGGCCTAAGTCTCCTCAGGTTTCCAGAAAATTTATGGCTCATAACGTATTGAAGAGTAGTGGTGGGCCTACAGCTGAAGATATTACTGATTCAAAAGATTTTTTCAAATGAATCCAATTACTATGGGAGAGTTAGATGGTTTTGTGGGAATCCTGATTTGTGGCGAAGCAAGCCACAATAATACACAGCCTACACCAGAGCTCTAGAAAACGACAAATACGCTTATATTTCGAGCAACAATGTCCTAGAAGAGATTTCAAAATCTCTTGCGGTTTATACGATACGATGATAGCCGTACTACGTTATTTCCGTCTCAGTCTGACAAAGCAGCTCCAATACGAGATACTTGGAACTTACTAAATATAAACCTAAGAAATAATTATAAACCGCATGAAAATATTACGATAGGTGAGCAACTTTTTCCGTTCAGAGGAAGAACAAAGTTTACACAATATATTCCTTCGAAACCTGCTAAGTATAGCATCAAAATATGGTGGGCATGTGACGCAAAAACTCATTTCCCTTTAGAAATATTATATATACTGGCAGAGAGCAGGGTCAAATTCGAGCAGAAAAACGGAGAATACGAGCTAATGCGCCTTGCAAAGCGTTATAGGAGTTCTGGCAGAACAATCGTAGCTGATAACTTTTTTACTACATTAGATTTGTGTAAACCACTAATGGCTATTGGAATAGGTTTTATTGGTACCCTTAGAAGCAACAAGCGATGTCTTCCATTAGAAATGAAAAAACATCCAAACGAGAAGAATTACACCAATACCTCGCTTTGCGTCGTGGTTACGTCCCAAAAATACACGACGCAAATTGAAACGACGCAAATTGAATTATGATTTTCTATAGCAAACCATGTAAAGATCGAAGATAGGCTCCAGGGTTACGAAAATACTACTTTTTAAAAAGAAAATTGAACAAAGTAAACATTTAAAAAACAAAAATAATATAAAACTTTATTACATACATAAAAAACAAAAAAAAAAAAACAAATTCAATTAAAACAAAATAAAAAACTCAATTAATTTATAAAAAAAACAAAATACAAATTAATCACTGTGTGATGAGTCCATAGTAGCTGTTGTCGTAAGTCGGCTTTCTTTCACAAAAAATTGGTCTAATGTTTGCTGAACAGCTTTTTTTTTTTCAACGTAAAATAAATTTCCTTGTAGCAGTTAATATTCGTAGCTACCGCCTGTGATACTTTAAAACTCCTTCCGCTGTCAGAATAGTTTTTTTTTTAATCTCCATAGCTTCGTCAATCAAACACATCGCTTTGGAAATTTGTTTGGAGGGTAAATTTTGATCTTCGGAGATTTCTATTGAACGGTCACTGTCATCTTCTTCATTAGTAAATTGCAATTCCAATTGCAATTCCAATTGCAATAGTTCTTCATTACACAATTCTTGGTTGTGCGAGGTTAGCAATTCATTTATGTCAGTCTCCTCCATACCTTCAAAATTAGACTCTCCAGCTAAATTAGAAATTTCATGACGAACAACTTCAACTTCTGCAGCGCATATTCTGTGAACACATTCAGGCCATATTTTGCGCCAAATACCATTCATCCAAGATGGTTTAACCTCGTACCACGAATCGGAAATAATTTCTATAGCTTTCATATAGCTTATCTTGTCCACCAGTCTCACTTACAAAAAGTTTAAATGTTCGTCGAAGGTAATAACTTTTAAAAGTCCTGATCCATCGGCTGAATAACTGATATCTTATTAGGCGGAAAAAATACAAATTTCACGTTTTCTGACAACTCATCAACATAAACTGGGTGGCCAGGAGCATTGTCTATTAGGACCAAAGCGTCGAATTTAAGTTTTCCTTGTTGCTATAAGCTTTAATTTCTGGAATAGCACAAGTTGAAACCCAGTTTTCAAATAATGATGTTGTCATCCATTCTTTTTTGTTTGCTCGCCAGTGGACAGGAAGCAGATTCTTTGAACAACCTTTCATAGCTCTTGGATTTTCCGATTGCTACATGAGAAATGATTTAAATTTAAAATCACCATTTGCATTACCACCTTGCTAGCTTTAAATCCTGGCGCAGATTTTTCTGTTTCAGATATGAAAGTTCTGTTAGGTAGACGTTTCCAAAATAACCCAGTCTCGCCAACATTAAAGACTTGTTTCGGATCATAGTCACCTTCATGTATTAGCGCTTTTAACTCTGTCGGGTAGCGTTCTGCAGCAGTTATATCAGCGCTAGCTGCTTCGCCTTTAAGAGCAATGCTGTGCAGATTTGCTCGAACCTTGAATCTCTTAAATCAGCCCTGACTACATTCAAATGTTTCATTCTTGTCTGTAGTACTACCACTACTTTTTATGTCATCAAATAAGCTTTTTGCTTTCGTCAGAATTACCATTCTATTTTATGGTATTCCCTGCGCAACTTGATTTTCAATCCAAATAGAAAGCAAGGACTCCATTTTGATCATCAAAACACTCCTTGTACGGGTCATCGTTTTAGCATCTAATGATGTTGCAGATTTTGCGGCCTCTCTTATTTTATCCCCATCTCGATCTATAATAGTTCTGACTGTTGTTGCAGCCAGACCAACAGCCTTTGCTATCTCCATAGCCTTCTCTCCCTTATCAAATCGTCGCAGGATGTCTAATTTTGTCTCCAAGCTGATATTTTTTTTATTTTTGGTAATTCTACCAGCAGCGCCTTTTCCACTCATTTGGCTAAAAAATTACAAGTGTATGTAAGAAAAAATAGTATAACTCTACCAATATGTAAATAAATTTTTGTAACCAGAAACAACCCGTAAAAATTTATAAAAAGTTATTCTCTTTTAAAAAAAAGAACAACACACTAATTGAAAAGTTACAAAAAGCACAACACACTAATTGAAACTGAACTCTAAAATTAGCAAAACAAAGTGAAAACAAGTAAGAAAATTATAGTCGGTCTAGACCGACTATACGATACCCTATACCATGCGTTTAGAAACCCTATCTCTTAGGCCCAATTAACTGGACATTGAAAATAAGCAAAAACCAAATTTGAGTGGGATTTTTATTAATTTTTTTGGCTGCAGATATGAAAAAGTTCGTATCGGATGCTATATCTATAAAGGGACTAGGTCCAAAAATGGACCGATCCTGATCATGTTTGGTAAAGTCTCTTGTATTTTGCAAAAATATGTACAAACAAAATTTGAGAAGAATCAGTGCAATATTTTTGTTTTTTAATAGATTTAAGTGAAGATCGGGAAGCAGCTCTATATGGGGTCAAAGGGATCATTTTTGGACTACTCATTAGTGGATGTAATGAACGCATACAAACCCAATTTGAGTAAGATCTATATGACAATTTGGATCTTATGGCAATTTATGTCGATTTCATATGGGTAATTTGTATGGGGGCTAGGTATGAACATGGACCGATTCTCACTCAATAGCGTTCATCCCATGGCCGATGAAAGCTTATATACCAAATTTCATCAAAATATATTCACTCAGAAAGTGATTCTGATTCGATCGGTATAATTAAAGATGGGTCTAGGTCAAATATTTTTGGTTGTTACAAACAGCAGCACAAAGTCATTATACCCAAACCACAAAGTGGTATAGGGTATAATAAAACTGTATTCAAATTGCGTTGATTTTCAGTTAGAAAGGGAATCCCCGAGTTGTGAAGGCATGGCGCAATTAGAATTAGAATTAGAAAAAAAAAATAGTTAAAGACTCGAACCCAAAACAACGCAACTTCGAAAATCTAACGACGCACAGTGAAAATTAGTACTAATTCAGCAGCGACGCAACTTCGAAAAGCGCAAAACGAAACGACGCAAAGCGAGGTATTGGTGTATCCAGTGAATTTGGATTCCATGACAAAATCGCAGTATGCTCTTATATTCCAAAAAAAATAAGTCCGTCATATTATCAAAAGTTCACTGTAATACATGTGTTACTGTAGTGAAGAAAAAACCGGAAACAATCATGCACTATAATAAAAATGAGGCAGGTGTAGATGTTATGGATCAAATGCTTGGCAAATATACTACTAAACGTAGGACAAGTCGATGGATCTGGCACTTTTTTACAACATACAGAAGGTGCCAGAAGAAAATTTTTATCTCGGCTTTTTGAACAGCTTGAAGAACATAGTAAGAACAAAAAATACAGCAAATTTTGGTAGTAGATCGGGAATAGAAGATTTCTTAAATAAAAACATACAGGCAATGCTAATCAAAGGAAAATTATTTAGAATATATATTTACGTCCTATGACCGATAGAAGTTTATATACGAAATTTTATACTGATGTATGTTTGATTTAATATTAAAAATATCACTCATACGAATACATCTCTTCACTCTACTAATAAATAATAAGTGATACGTTCTAAATATGAAATATTATTTTAAAAAAATTGATTTAAAAAAAAGGTAAAAAAAAAATTAAAATTGTTTCAAGATTTCATTCGAAGCTATTTGCTGAAGAATGAAATGAGAAATCATCAATGGATCTTAAGGTATAGCCGAAAAACTAAGCAAACAAACATCAAGGTAAGAAAAATACATACAGTGTTGGTCAGAACAAAAGTAACCAAAATCACTATAGAACTTTATTGTATTTTTAAGCTTGTTATTGTGGTTTTTCCAAAAGCTTCTTTATCAATTCTTACTCTTTATAACATTAAAAATAAAAAGACAAAACTAAAATTGTAAACTAAAAGAACCGTTACATTTTTTTTGGCAAAAAAAAACTCATAATGGCACCATTTCAGTGTGACATAACAAAAGCAACTTTAAGCAAGAACAAATTGCAGTGTCTCTACTTTCAAGTTTAACGGCTTATTTTTGCATTCTCTTTTAATTTAATTTAATTTAAATTCACTGTTAATTTAAGTTGCGTTGTGAAATTGATTATATTTGAATCAAATCGTCATGGCTCGGATTTTAGGATTTTTTTTATTGGAAAGAGTCAAATAGAAGTAACTAAAAAGCATAATCTATAATATTAATAGGCTAGGCGATTTCTTGTGACTGATGTTTTGTTCTGCCGTTTTATCCCGATTTTGACCAAACGTATATTATTTGAAAGGTATTTCTTTATAGCCGATTTGCAGATTTACAGATTTTTCAATTTTTTCCTTTATTTTGAGTAAATTGCATTTAAATTTGCTACTAACACATACATAAAATTATACAATGCTATGTGTGAGTTTATTAAATTTGTTGATGTGTTTGTCATAAAAATGAGTTTGTTGTTTTTTTTTGTGTTGATTTGTGAATTGGCTATAATTGATTAGCATACTTTTAAGGTCTTTATTTATTTATTTATTTATTTATTTATTTATTTAGTCTACTGATTTACATCTTACAGACTATAAAATATAATAATAATGTTATACAATAATTAATATTTTTTAGTTTAAAAAAACTTACAATATGAATTAATGGAAAACCTTAAAGAAGTTCAACTTAAAATTATTTTTATCTAAGCTGAAATTTAAAAAGATTCAGAAATTGTTACAAAGCTTTAAACATCTTGTAATTGGTTCATTAACCCCATAATTCGTATTATGAAAATCTTCATAAAATAAACGCTCGTGACGTAAATCGTGATGAGGAGTATGAACCCTCACTAAATCAGACAAAGCATCACAACATATATTATTTGTTAAAATATTAAATATAAACATTATAGCAAATGATGCTCTACGATCTCCTAAAGATTGTAGTCCTAGAAATTTACGCCTGCTTTCATAAGAAAGAACATCTCCGGACCATTTATTTTCTTAAATGCAAACTTTGTAAATAGTTTCTGAATTTTTTCAATTCTGGCAGAATGGCTTTCATAAGGGCTCCAGATTATAGAGCAATATTCCAAATTACTTCTAACGAAAGAAACATATAATGATTTTAATGCGACAGGGTCACTAAAGTCCGCACTATTTTGTTAAATGAATACAACATTGCATACGCTTTAGATGTTATGTAATTTATATGATTATGAAATGTCAACTCGGAATCAAAAATAACTCCTAAATCTTTAACTTCACAAACTCTCTCAAGAGTGACATCACTTATAGTGTAATTATAAAAAAACAGGATTATGACAATGAGTATGTGACATAACGCAACATTTATCAATATTTAAAACAAGTCTGTTTAAATCACACCACTCTTTTAGTGATAACAAATCTTTTTGAAGCATAACTGAATGTGATATACTTGTAATATCAGCAAATAATTTCAAATCATCGGCAAATAATAATGGTTTACAAAATTGCAAACAGTCAAGTAGGTCATTTATAAAAATTAAAAATAATAGTGGACCTAAATGTGTTCCCTGAGGAATACCAGAATATGCATTAATTAGATTTTCCGAAAAGTATGAACTAATTTTAACTATTAATTTCCTATTCGTATGAAAACTTTTAAAAAACTACAACAAATTTCCATTAATACCAAATTGGTGAAGTTTTCCTAACAAAATATCATGATTAACTGAATCAAAAGCCTTCGAAAAGTCAGTATATTATCACACCAACTTGTTTTCTATTCTCCATAGAAACTATAATCTGATTAGTGAATACTACTAAATTTGTACATATGGATCGACCGGGTAAAAACCCATGTTGAAAAACTGAGATTTTTTATGAAACATGATGAAATAGTTTATTATACAGAATCTTATCCAATACTTTGGCCAGAACACACTGTTTATCACCAGATTTGAATATAGGAATCACGCAACAGTATTTCCACTGATCTGGAAATTTGCCATTTTTTAAGCATGCATTAAAAAGTATTGTTATGGGGCGGACTAAAAACCTTATACATTTTTTTAAAAATAAAGGTGGAAATGAATCCAATACACATGAGGGATTATCTTTTAAAGATAGAATAGATAAAGAAACATCATCTTCTGATATTTCTATGACAAAGTTGCTTAGAAATGGAGCACTTAAGTGATCTACACTTGTATAGTTACTATGTGCAGTAAAAGTAGTCTGGAAAAACGACGCAAACAAGTTGAAAGATTCAATATTATTATTTGAAACATTATAGCCATACAACATATTACATGGATAACCAGAATTCTTTCTTTTTTTATTTATGAAATTCCAAAATGCAGAAGGATCAGAGCTTTCCATGTTTAATATATATTGCTTATACAAATAGTTATGTAAAAAATCGAATTCACGTCGAATTTGTTGAAAATATCTTAAAGCAGCATTTTCTTTACTTTCTTTATATGTTTTAAAAGCTTTGTTTTTGATGTTTTTTAGGTTATTAAGCCTTCTATTAAACCAAGGGGTTTTTTTACCTTGAGATGTTGTCATAGAAGGCATCATCACGGAAACCGCATAATCAATTTTATCATATAAAAATTTAAGTATTTCATCAGAATCATTGCAATAGAAAATTGTTGACCATTCAACAGACGCAAAAAAATCATTTAATGCTGCTTTAGGAAATTGTAAGATTTGGTGCTACAAGAAGCCTCTTTTTCGAAAACGTAAAATTCAAAATCTATCACCATTGCTTTGTGATGCATAGTATTCCTAGAAATGGGGTTTAAACATAAATTACAAGATGTTCTTAATATATTTGATACAAAAAACAAATCAAGAATTCTTCCAATATCATTTTTAAAGTTTAATTTGATTGAAATCGTGAGAAAAGAAAAAACTAATTACATCTTCATCAATATCATTCTTAATATTAAATGGGAAAAGAGTATTATCTTCAAATATCCAAGTCAAATTTTTTAGATTAAAATCACCCAAAACTATAACTTCTTCGTTATTTGAACATAAATTTACAACATAATTAATATTATATAAATGTTTTTGATATATATCACTAGTATTTGAAGGAGGTACAATACAAAATATTGATTTACGAAATGCATTAGAAAATGCGACTTCAACACATAGTTGCTCAATATTGCCAATATAATTTAAAAGCACTAAACGGCTGGAAATGTCACCTCTTACTGCCAATGAAAAAATAAAATTTCCTAGAATTTGCGCTCGAATTTCGAAGGACAGGCCGTCACATTGTACAAATTGTGCAAAAGTAAGTCAAAAATTAGTGCCATTTTTAGTTTTTAAGTTTAAAGGTCAATAGTGATTTTGGTTGCATTTGTTCTGATCAACACTGTATATAAAAGATCATAAAAAAAGTGGCCTGAGAACAGCAAACCCTTTTGAAGTTTTACTATACTGGCCTTGTACTTTCACATTGATTTGCAATTTCTCACCCCCCCCAGAATGGCTGTTACACATTGTATTATGCCAACTATTATTAGCAGGGAACCATCCTAGTTACCATTTCAAATTATACCTTTCTTCTTCGTTTTTTTTTTTCTTGTATACTGATTTTTATACAATGTATAAGAATTGCATAAAAATAAGTTTTTATTAGTTTTTAGTAAAAAGATAATTGAACATATGTACATTTTTGTTGTTGTTCTATTTCGAACAAAACTTATCAGGAAGTTTTTTTTTCTTCATTTTAATCAATGCGTTGAAATAGATTTTTATTTTTAATTTGAAAACACTATCTTTTTAGCAGTAAAAAAATGTCCATGTGTCTGGCTTGTTAAATTAATCCGTTGCTTACGTTAACCCTTGTCACGATCGATTGAGTGGACTTCTTATCATTTCTTTATATAATGACCCATGAAAATGGAAGCTACACAAATGGGATACATGTGATACATATAACAGTGTCAAGTATGAAACTCGAACATAGTGAAAGAAATGAATAATGTAAATATATATAGATATTCTTGTGTTATCTCTCTTCTGGAAATAGTACGGATTCTGTGGATTATTTCTATACAAAAAAAAAACTCTCGTTAAGCCTTCAGTCACTGAGATATTTTACATACAGAAATGTTTTTAAAAAAAACACATGAGAAGAAGGACCTTCGTTTACTCAAAGTTTATAAATGTTAAAACAACTATATTAAAACACGATGACGGTTACAGCGACGACAACAATTGTAACATTAACCTAACATTGAATTATTTTTACCAGGCTAACAGCCAAATGATGACAATTATGATGACGAAGACGAAGACGACTGACTACCTTAACCTACAACAAAGGATACACAGCAAAACAAAAAAAAAACAAAAAACACAAAGAAGAAAATTTAAAAGAAAATCCACAAATGGTGTTTAGGTACTACAAACTCAGTTAGGAATAACAGTTGAGTTTAATGGACGGACTGACTGGCTGATTGGCAGCCAGGCAAAAAAAAAACAGCAGTGGCAGTCGCTAGCAGAGGATGGAAGAAAAAGCGAAAACTTTACAAAGTTGTGGAAAGAAGAAAAATATTTTATTATTTCATGGCTTTCAAGTGTTCTTTGAAGGCAAGTAATTTCTAAAAATAGACCAAAAATCAATAAACGAATGTTGGTTGTTTGTACTTTGTAGTATATACATAAATATTGTATAATATACATAGTAGTGTTAATATACATACTGCTATATATTATATGTATTTATATAATAACTATAAATATGTATGTATGCATTGATACCTTGTTGTACGACTTGTAGTAATGTATTTATTTATTGGAGGAGTACGAATGTAGTTAATTTAATTTTAACTATGAATATTTGAATATGAATTTATTGCTGTACTAAACAATATTCGGTCAGGTTGTCATGAGTTTCGTGCTTAAGTTTGAAATATTCGAAGTCGATTTAAAGATGTTTTCCGTCTAGCTGTGTGCTGTTGCCAATGAGAGATATTGAAATGAAATTTAATCGTCACAATAATGACCGTTATTGAAATTGGAGAAAATCTGTGGCTATTCAGATCTGGCTCCCATACAATTTTTCCTTAAATTGCCATAAGATCCAGATTATTATTATATAAGTTTGTACATGTATATTGATCAAATTTAGTTTATTTGAGATAATTTTATGCATTTTATTCTTTTTTAAGAGTTTAACCAAAACACAAAACTACAAAATTTGATAAACTTTATAAAATCATAACTCAATTGGAAATCAAATTTCGATTACCGAGGTAGTGGTGTGCATACATATATACTGAATATTGGTGTTTTTGTATAGTATTGTATAAGTTTTACAACTTTTGTATTCGGTATGATTTAAAATATATTATATATTAAAAATATTATGTCGTTATTATTTCATTAATATTTAAATAATATAATAGAAATAAATAAGGTTATACTCTTTCTGTTTGTTTAGGAGATAAATGTAATAATACCACACAAAACACATAAGAAAGCAGTCCGAATTTCAAAAACATTCGTTTTTGATGAAAGAAAAATTGTGGAAAAACAAAACAATGACAATCAATTATCGTTTTTTGCTTGTGAGATTTTTTACACTAACACTCTATAACTGCTAATTTGGGGGTTGAGAAATTCAAAGTCAGGATGAAAGTACTAGACCAGTAATATCACAACCTCCTAAGGGTGTGGCGTTCTCAGGCCAACTTTTTATGACCTTTTATATTTTTTTCCTAGGAATGGAAGAAAACATTATAACAATTATGAAATTTTTTGTTTAATACGCTCCATGTTCGTTCTTATGTTTTTTTTTCAATTTCTAGGAAAAATATAAAAAAAATATAAAAGGTCGTACAAAAAAGTTTCGCCTGAAAACGCCAAGCCCTTAGGTCTTCAATTTTCTCACCCCCTAGACAGTGATCCCGAAAATGTTCCACAGTGAAATTAATTTAATATTTTGTAGAATATGAATATTAAAATTGCACGAAAAATAACACTAGCCAACAAGGTTTGGACTGCCGCAACCAAATATCATTCCTAGGGTAATTTGGTGGGCTGAATTCGAATCTGTAATTGGTTTGTCTCTATCACGTCAGGTTTTCGGGACAAAAAAAAAATGTTTTTTTCGTTTTTTACATAAAAAAAAACATTAGTTTATTTAAAAATCAATGAATTTTCAACAGTGAATGGCGTTACTTGAACCTCGTTTGTATTTATACAGCAATAGTCTCCCAGCATGCTTTTGTCCCAAAATCCTTGATAATATTTTTAAAATTTTCATTGTCTTGGTGAGCACGCTCCCCATGTTCGTCGCTCACCTCACCTAGGTTTTGTGGAAAAAAAAAACATGTGAGTCTGATCACAGGGTAGATGTGTAAACACCTAGTAATTAAAGATGCTTTTGTGGCACTTTTTTAAAATCAAACAGAAAGCGTCATCTATGTATCAGCTGCAGGGGCTCTGCTAATATAAAAATATTTATCATTTCAACTGGTTAATTTTTAATTTTTTATTTTTCGTTTTTCATTTTTCATTTTTTTATTTTCCATCTTTTATTTTTAATTTTTCATTTTTTTATTTTTCAATTTTTATTTTCATTTTTCATTTTCCATTTTTTATTTTTCATTTTTTATTTTTCATTTTTTGTTTTTCATTTAAAATTTTTCATTTTTATTTTTTCATTTTTTATTTTTCATTTTGTATTTTTCATTTTTCATTTTTTATTTTTCAATTTTCATTTCTCATTTTCATTTTTTATTTTCCATTTTTCATTTTTGATTTTTCATTTTTAATTTTTTATTTCTCATTTCTCATTTTTCATTTTTTATTTTTCATTTTCCATTTTTTATTTTTCATTTCTAATTTTTCATATTTAAACGCTTTTATAACGCTATTCGCTCCCTCATTTTATCTCCAAACACTTCCTAATGAAATCGTGCCTTAATTTTTTCTCCAAACACTTTCCAATGAGTTGTCCCTTCCTTTTATCTCCAAACACTTCCTTTTAACTGTAATTCGTTTATATTTTATTTTTATTTATTTTTTATTTATGTTTGATTAGCATTAATATTAAATGCAGTGATAATTGTGTTATTTATATGGAATAAATTAAAACGTTAAGAATACTTTTAATTGATTGAGTAAATTAATCATAAATGTTTATAAAAAGTGAAGAAATATACTGCAGAAAACAGAGACAAAAAGTTATTACATGTCATAATATTTTCACCACTGCAATATTAAGTCACACCGATATAGTCTTACATCTTACATCTTACGCTGTTTTTTGTGGTTGTATTGTGAAATAGATTTTTACCCCCTGCGCGTATTGTTTACACATCAAAAATCTAAATGAGGATTAAAAAATGCCTTTTGAGTGACATTCGTGCATCTAATTCGTGATAATTTTTCAATAATTCAGCAACAATTTGTCTGTAGTTTTCACTCTTATTGTTTCCGAGAAAACTGTCCACGATTCTGTTTCATGCTGTATATTCTTTCTCCAATAAATACTGTTAAAAATTGTCATCATTCCATAGCTTCCTGATCTGAGGGCCAACAATATGTCTTCTTTGATTTTAGCATATGAAATTTTAGGAAAACCCGCAACAAAAATTTAAATGCTGCACCATTTTTGTCCAGAGCCTTGACAAAGTTCTTAAAAAGGCCCAATTTTATGTGCAGCGGCGGAAGAAGAACGTCATTTGGATCAATTAATGGTTTATTTGAAATGTTTTGTTTTCCTGGTGAATACTCAGTTCTTTTTGGCCACTCTGTTCTGACGTAATGATAACACGTAGCGCGACTATTCCATAGACAAAGGAAACAACAATATTTTGTGAAACCTCCTTGCATACCAATCAACAAACCGATGACCTGAAACAGATTAATTTACAGTTATTTACGATGGTCTATACTATACATATATACAAAGAAATTTAAATTACGCACCTTATAGCATGTTCAGACGGCAAAATGAACCACTTGATTCGCTCTCTGAATCATGATTGTGAACCTTGGTGTTCAGACGAGTGTTCTTGTCTCATTTTGACGTTTATATTTTTTGTGCAAATATTTGAAGACATCCCTCTATACTTTACGTTTCACTATTTAATTTTTTCCATTTTTATTTCAATATATATATGTAAATATATACTTTTTATTTGTTAAATGTTTCTATTTATTTTATTGCACAAATTAATTTTTTGTTTTTTCTTTGTTTATATATTTTTGACAGCTAGTTCAGATAAACAAGCGATAATTTCTTATCAAACTTGGAGATGACACTCAATGTTTCTACGTTCACAACTAGGTTAATTTTAAACCAAGTAGATTCGCTCTTAAAATTTTGTATGGCGAATCATGTAGATTCAATCATGATTCGGTCGCGAACGGTGAATGAGAGAGCGAACCGCGAATCTTGCTGTCCGTGTGAACATAGCATTAGGGTCACCACAGATCTTCCATTTATGATAGTTATATTTGAGTAACGTCAAAATTTCAGTCATTGATTCGTAATTTTCCTTTGTATTAATGTCATGAGCAATTGGTATGGATGGCTTTTCATTCCCATTATGCAAAAGAAGAGCCTTTAAACTGTACTTAGAGCCATCAATAAATAATCTCCATTCAGTTTTGTCATATGACTGGTTAATTTTTTGAAATAAACCATCAACGTTAGTACAGTATAGAATAGAGTAGATCTTTTCAAAATATGCAGCCAATTCCAAGCTTCTATCTCTATAGATTGTTTTTTTTTGTCCCAACTGCAAGATGTTTCCACTGCTGCATGCGTGAAGCTATTAATTCTGCGTCTTGCTTCGTTAAATGTAAATCCCGAATTAGATCATTCAGCTCAGCTTGAGTCACTAAATGGCATTCATCATCAGCCTCATACAAACTACCAATGCTGGTGAAAGATGTTTCGGACTCACTGCTCGTAGCACTGGGAATGATTGGTAATGAATCGCGTAAGTAATATTTTTTCGATTTTTCATATTGAATCCATTAACTTTTGATAAACAGACTCTCTCCAAAGTACTGGAATTGAAAAATCGAAATAGATCTTCTTGCCATTTGACCATTTGTATAAAACTATTGCAAAACATTGTCGGTGTCCACGGTTTGTCCAAGTTTCTGACAGCAAAATGTAAATGTGCATATTTTAATGATTCTGATATTACATATTCTTTTTTTTTTTTCAACCAAATATTCACCACTCACAAAGCAAAAATAGCTTGAATCAGTAACACACGATCTCCCTGACATGCTTAAATGCTACTATTATGAAGATTTAGAACAAATGTGGGCTTCTGTCAATTTAATAAGTGTGAACTTGTAGTGTCAGTATTAACTGTTTTACAGTATTGCCAGCATGCGATAAAAAATTAACAAGACGTGATTTGTACGCCAGATTCGAATTCAGCGCACCCTGATTAGTTAAAAAACATGCTTCGTTTTTGCAGTTAATTTTTTTTAGAGCAGTGTAATGTTCTTTTGACAATTATGCAGAAATTTAATTTGTTTGTAACATGTTAGTTATTTATCTATTTATTTATTGAGTGTATACAATATGATCCTTACAGACTAGCAGCTTATTACTTAAATTACAACAATTTATTCTAACAAGTTTTAAACTCATTGGTAGAAATACTTAAATCTAATTCAATACAAATACCATTAAATAATTTCATAGATTTGGTTAGAGGTTCATTGTGAACATATAAAATATTGAGTTCTATGAAACTCAATATGAAAATAATTGTTTCTTCTCAATGAAATTTAAGGAGCTAAAAATTTAAATAACTGTAAAAGATCAGGACAATCAATTAAACCACAAATTATGCCACACAAAAATGTTAATGAATATATTATATTTTCCTTCGAGGTTCAAGAGATTTAATAAAAATGCAACTACATATGTGCTCATAAGATGTGAGAGGGTTTGAGAAATGTAGAGACGAAAAAGTTAACTTTAAAAATTTGACTTGAATTTTTTCCACACGATTTATGTGGAGGCTAGCAATGAAGCTCCAATCTCGATCGTACAAAAGACGAAAAAATAATTTTTTTTTTCGCATTATAATCAAACAGATTACCAATATTACGCCGAATATAACCTAAAACCGAATAAGCTTTAGAAACGATGTAGTTCAACTGACCACTAAAGACAAACTTAATATCAAAAAGTACGTCTTAGTCCAAAATTTCCAGATAAACTAAAACTTGACCTCCAATATTATATTGAGATAACGAAACATGACGACATTTGAAAAAAGGCTTAAATCGACATTTATCAACATTAAAAAGAATGTAATTTCTTTCAGACCACAAAACTACTCTATCCAAGTTATTCTGAAGAACAACAATCTCCATTTTGTTATAAATAGGCTTAAAAATTTTGAGATCATTCCACTACAAAAGATATTTTGAAGTATAAAAGAGTTACAAACATCATTAATAAAAAAAATTAAAAAGCAATGGACCTAAGATATTTCCTTGTGGAATACCAACAACTGGTATAAAAAATCTGAACAAATTCCATCAATTGAGACATTACAGATTCTGCCAGTTATTATCAGGGACTGAGACCGAACCCGAACCCGAAGCCAAACGGGTTCAGGTTCGCTGTTTATAAAAAACTTGAACCCGAACCCAAACCGAACCAAAAAATCAAACAGGTTCGGGATGAAATATAAAAAAATATTCAAAAAAAAAATAAATAAAATAACGACTATTTGTAGCGACAAGAAACCAGCACACAAATTAGACTAAAATGGGAAATCCCCTTTTGCAGTTTAAGCTAAGTACAAACATTATATTTGTGTAAAAAAATTAGTAGACAGTCATTTTCATACAACCAATGCAAATAGAAGCGACGCAAATCGTGTATTAAGGCCTAGTTAGCCACACGTTGTTAAAATGTATCCCTACCGTAAATGTAACGTTGGCAGTTAGTGCAATTATAGAACATAAAAAACGAACCAGCATATTGCTGTGTAAAATTAACCAAACTTTATCAGCTATTCACAAAAGTCAAGTACAAACGTAGCAAAAATTTATTTTCAACAGATTGGGACGTTCCGGTTACGTGACAGTTGTGTTCGGTAACTGCTCTAAATGCTTTAAGGTTACGTGTGGCTAACTAGGCCTTTAGTATATTTTAACTTTTTTGAAGTAAACGTGTTTTATTTGTTTTTAAATTTAACTTTTAAGTTGTATTAAGTAGAGTGAGTTGAGTACTCACATTCAAATTTAAAAATTTATTTTCAAGAGATGTCCACAACATTTACGAAAAATTTACTTGCTTATGATGTATGTATTTATATGCTCAGAATGCAAATTTGAAATGAAAGGTAAACATACTGCAAATCTTGGACGGCATATACAACGGAAGCATCTTGAACTCTACGAGAATGCTTAAAATCATCGTCAACATCTAAATTCAGTCAGATAACCAATAAAAGAGCAAGAGCGAAGGAAAATATACTTGAACAGTATTTAAATGTTAAATGTAACCGTTAAATGCCGTCCTTTTACAATCTTTGAAGATTCTGGCATGAAAGAAATAATCGATCCGATAGTCATAATATAAGTGATCTTGTTAACAACAAAGCAATGGACATAAGAAACAAAATTAAATGTGAAATATCTAAAAAACATATTTCAATTAAAATTGATTGTGCTTCTCGTCTTGGTTGATGTATTGTAGGGATAACTATTCAATATATTTTTGGCGAATAAATAAAACTACGAACTTTGGACATGCAGAGGCTCAAAATCGTCAGACAGGAGCGTACATAAAAAATCATATCATTAGCGTTCTTGAGTGTTACGACATCAAATTGCAGCAAGTATATTCAATTGCATCAGATAAAGGAAAAAATATGATCAAAGCTGCTTTCTAATATTGAACTGGAAAAAGCAGATTAGCAGATTCACACCCAAATATGATTCATTTCAGATGTGTTGCTCATAGTTTACAATTGGCAGAGCTCGACACTATCTAATCTTTCGTTTAAGAAAATACTTGATCAATGCAGAGCTATTTGCAAAAAATTGCGAACACCAAATATTTCTTCTTTAGCTAAGAAGCTTAATTTGAAAAAAGCCGTGACTATCAAACTAGATGGAATTCCAGTTATGACATGGTTCAAGTCTTATTGGAACATAGAAGTTTTTATTTGGAATTAATGGATTCTGAATTAACTATGAATGATAGTATTTGGAATATTTGTGAAGAATTCGTAGATGTTTTTGCATCTGATAAAATATTTACCTTGAAACTGCAAGAACAGATGAATTTAGGCGATTTTTATAGAATATGGTTAGAGCTAACAAAAGATTACAAAACAAAATCGTTTTCAAACGAATTATATTTATATATTATCAAGAGAGAAAACCACTTTATTAATAATCCACTTTTGATTGCAGCTGTATATCCAGATAGCAGATTTAACTTAATGTTAAGTCCCGAAGATGTTGAAAATGCAAAAAAAAACATATTTTAAAAACAATAAAAATTTTCAAAAATTTACAAATGGAAGGAGAAGAACACAATTTTATGAGAGAATCAATATCTCCTTCTTCAGAAAATGATGAAGATATGTTCGAACAACTTCCAAAAAAGAGGAATAGTTTTTCTAAAACAAATTTTTCACATGTAAATGTCACCGCTTCGATTGATAACTTAGTTAAAAATGAAATTGAAATATATAAAAAAATATCCCAGACTGGGAAAAGGAAAAAACATTTTACTATATTGGGAGCAAAATAAAACGGAAATGCCATTATTGTATCAAGCGGCTCAGATTATATTCGCAGTACCTGCTAGGCAAGCAAGCGTCGAGAGGTCCTTTTCAGCCTTGAATTTCATTTTGTCGCCACAAAGAACAAACGTAAAAAAGAAAATTTTAAATATATATTAATTATAAAATTAAACGAAAATTTCTTTGAAAAATAATTAAATTTCCTAGCAATAAAACATCTGTACTTTTTTTAAATTTTGAACCCGAACCTTAATTTTTTATTTCGATAAACCTGAACCTGAGCCCGAACCTGAACCCATTTTTTAGGGTTTCAGTCCCTTATTATAATACAAATATTTATACACAAAACTTAATATAAAAACTCAACTCTTGAGCATAAATTCAGTTCACATTTTGTTTCCTATGCAATATGTATAAATGTAGAATGTCCATACTAACAATATTTTTAAATTCGGCCCACTCTAATAAACATATTATAAATAGTAATGTTAAATAGAATTACATTTAAGTTTATTTGTTAAAAGAAAAATGTTTAGAGAACTACTAACGGAAGGAAAATTACAAATAAAGTGAGCGCAGAGAAAATTAATAAATAAATAAAGCTTACCATGTGTTGATATTCGCTCTTCCGGTGAAGTCATTTTTTTTATCCTATGTTGATAATCTAAAAGTATAACAAGAACATATTAAATAATTAGTAAAATTTTTTAGATATATATATATATACAGCCATGGACATGTAAATAGGACACATGTTAGTACTAAAATAAAATGCTTTATATTTTCCAAAATAAAACCATAGTTAAAATTTATATTTCACACATCGGAAGGGTTACATCCAAACTTAATAATTCAACGTTTATTTCAAAAAAATCTTAGATCTATTTAAAGAAATAACAAAAAATTTTACAGAACTAACATAAAAGGCTGGAAAAATAAATAGGACACTATTATAAATCTAAATATTAGCTAAATTATTGTTCGTTTTGTAAATTGTGGTTGACAGAAGGTTTTGTTTACACGTTAATATTTCGTACTAAAACCATTATTGTTAATTACAGGTTGGCATCTACGAGGCATACTCTCCACTAACCGTTGGCACAGATCTATTGGTATAGCATACATGCAACTTGAATTCCCATCCAAAGTTCATCGGCATTTTTAAAATTTCGTTGTGCAATTTCATTTTTTACAACGTTCCAAAGGTTTTCAATAGGAATTAGATCAGGGCTTTGCGCTGGCCAATCCAAAACCGTAATATTTTCCTTTAAAAACCACTCCTTAACAACTTTTGATGAGTGTTTGGGGTCGTTATCCTGCATAAAAGTCCAGGTTATTGGCATATTTTCGAATGCAAAGGTTCCATACAATTTTTAAGGATGCTTAAATATTGAAACTTGTCCATTTTGCCCTCTATTTTTACAATAGGACCAACGCCGTACCATGAAAATGTACCCCAAACCATTAAACTTCCACCACCGTGTTTAACTGTCTTTTGTGTGTACTTAATGTTCAAAGCTTGGTTTTTTGGGCGATGTAGAACTGTTCTACCATCGGGTCCAATGCGATTTACCTTGGTTTCATCGCTCCATAGCACTTTTTTCCAAAAGGATAAATTTTTTTCCTTGTGGGTTTTTCCAAAGTCAACTCGCTTTTTAATATTCTTTTTTGAAAGGAGTGGCTTTTTTCGGCTTATGGTCCAAATAAGTTTGCTTCGTTCAGTCGTCTTCTTACAATTCTATTCGACAATTCCACATTCAATTCTTCTTGAATTTCCTTATTTATCTGACGAGAGGACTTGAAAGGGTCGAGTTTGCTTTTTCGAACTATGCTTCTGTCGATATGAATTGTTGTTTTACGGCTCCTAGGCTTTCGTTTTTTATTTTGTGTGTGATATTTCCTGTCAATTTCACTTAAGCTAATTGCATTGTACACCATATTTCGTGAACACTTTACCATTAACGCAATTTCTGTCGGGGATTTGTTCTGCTCATGGAGCTGGTAGATAAGCTTCCTTTTTTCGGGACTGTAATGTTTTCCACGACCCATGTTTTATTATTTTTAAACAATACACTTTTATTTCAACTCAAAATTGTAAAAGTTAAATGAATACTAATTGTGCGAATAAAAATTTCACAGTTTTTGCAAAGTGTCCTATTTAAATGTCCAAATAAATTATGACCCATGTTAAGTAATACAGCAGTTCATACCGTACAGTTGTAATTATTGTGGATTTTTTTTTATAATCTAAGACTACTAGATCTATATTTATTAAAATGAAAAAACAAGTTGAAATATCTTTTTACTATAGTGAAATACATAAGCAAACATATTAGTACAACGAAGTGTCCTATTTCTATGTGCATGGCTGTATATTGATTATATAATTCCGAAAATTTCATCTATTTTACGAAAATCATGACAATGAAAATATATTGGGGAAAGATTGTCACTTTTCTGCTACAAATTATATAATATTTTGCATTACAAAACCAATGACATTTTTTAAATTTGGTAATACTTTTGAATAGTATAATGTACTAACTCCTTATATGTAACTAATAATTTAAAAATGGGGAAGTCTTGGGGTAATTTTCATATGAAGAAGTTTCCCCAGTGAGATGGTTAGAAGGAGATACAACAAAGGAATTCTTCTAGAATATACCTAAACGGTTATTCTTTAAAAGTAAACTCAAATATGTCACTTTAAAATCAGCTGGAAAGTGCATTGCTGATATCGCTAGATTAAGTCAATAACCTATTTTTTGACCGTTTTTTTTTTTTTGCTAAATGTTTTGTCATTTTTTTATTGTAGAAAAAGGAAAAGGGATAAATTTTCAATAAATAAATAAAATTGTATGTTACAAAATTTCCATTCGATAGAAAAACATGTTGATTGTAATAAAACTGACTAAAAATAATGACTAAGCTTTTTTCTTTCATTTCATTTAGTTTTTTATTAGTCTAATAAAATTCCCCACAACTCATATTGTATTTCGTTGTAAAACAGCTGTTACAAGTGTTTTTTTTTATGAATTTAACGATTAAATCTTTACACTTACTCCAATATTTGTTTCCGAACAACAAACAAAAACTTAAGAAATTCTTCTTATACAGTGGGTGACAATACATTGGAAACTTTAAAAAAATTCTAAATATGCCATTTTTGTTTTTAATAATTTAATAATTTCCTACAATAATTTTTTTTTTTTTGCGAAATCATTCTTTGGTATGTTCTCTATCGAAAGATGACAAATTTGTTACAAAATATATAATTTAAAAAAAAATAGATAAACTAAAAAAAATATTTCTTTAGTGATGACTTCTGTACCAGAGTTGATTAAAGTAATAAAAATAGAAGAAGGTATGAAAGAAATTGTATCAAATCTTAACCGTTATTTATATATTTATAGTTTCTGACGTTTTCTTTCAACTGTTTTTTAAAAACAATTGCATTTTTCAATGTTTTACCCGATAATTAATTATTATAAAATAATGGCAAGAATAAAGTTTTGTAAAGAGTTAAAAACCAGAACAACACAGTGCAACACATAAAATGCAAACTCTCTTTCGTGTGCGGTTTTCGAAGTACTTATCGAAACTAACAAATCCAATTTGGGATTTGCTAGTTTAGCTGGCTGTTCGGACTTTTATGGCCTCACGTATATTTTGGTTAAAAGTTAATTTTTCCGAAGAACGTCTAATTTGTCTCACAGCTGTATCTCGGAAAACAATTGGAATTTTGTTTTCCTGTCTTCGGCACGATTGTAGCTATAGTCTAGCTATATGAATTATATGAATGGTGAAAAAAGATTAAAAAAAAACAATAAAATTTCTCAATATTTTAACAATTTTAAGGCATTACATTCAGTTTTTTCGGGATAGTTTTATTTTTTTACACTTTTTTTGTGTCGAAGACAGGAAACTAATGTGACAACTCAACATTTAGGCCCACTGTTTTTTTTATTTATTTATTAGGTCAATAGAATAAATCCTTAGAGACCTGTATAATTACATATGTACATATATTGAAACAATTAAATAGACTAGCAGATTCCAGCCCTCGAAATTCGAGTGCAAATTCTAGGAAATTTTATTTTTTCATTAAAAAAGACCCTAAAAGTATGCTAATCAATTATAGCCAATTCACAAATCAACATAAAAACAAATCCATGTTTATTACAAACACATTAACAAATTTAATAAACACACACATAGCATTGAATAATTTTATGTATGTGTTAGGAGCAACTTTAAATGCAATTTACTCGAAATAAAGGAAAAAATTAAAAAATCTGTAAATCTGCAAATCGACTAAAAAGAAATACCTTTCAAATAATATACGTTTGGTCAAAGTGGGATAAAACGGTAGAACAAAACATCAGTCACAAGAAATCGTCTAGCCTATCTTATATATTAAAAGAATTTATGAATAAACTTTGCATTCAAGATTTTTTTCAATATTTTTCTTCTCTCAAACCTCTATAACTAGAGTTCTAATCAACGTAGGCTGTTGACATAGGTCTAAGAACACTCAGTGGATCAAGCTCCTTCTTTTGAGCTATTAACTGCTTAAATTCGTTAACTTCTCTTGGCATATTTTGGCATTATTGTACGTTAACTTCTCTTGGCAAATTCGTTGGGTTTGAGGAAAGTTATGCGTGGACAATCAACTTTACATTTACTGTACGTTAACTTCTCTTGGCATATTTTGGCATTACTGTACGTTAACTTCTCTTGGCAAATTTTGGTATTATATTATAAAAATTAATATAACATAATATAATGCTGCGGAGCAGCAGGGGTCCTCTAGTTAATATTATAGATATTCTATTAATATAAATAATACACATATGTACATAACTCAAACTTAACAAAAGTAAAAACTAAAAATAAATTAATTAAATATTAACTAGCAGAGCCTAGCACTCAAAATTCGAGTGCAAATTCTAGGAAATTTTATTTTATCATTCAATTTATATCTTTCAATGTTTTTTAATCTATTTAATTCATTAAGTTTATTTCATTATAAATATTTGTTGAACACGCAGAAATAAAGGCCACCTTGTATGCCACCTAAAGGTATTCAAATTTTTGGCAATTCACGATTCAACACAGGGTATGTGTTATGCAATTATTGTAATGAAATCTGTACGTTAACTTTCGTGTTGCATAATGTAAAGTTGATTGTCCACGCATAACTTTCATCAAATTCAACGAATTTAAACAGTTAATAGCTCAAAAGAAAGAACTTGATCCACTGAGTGTTCTGAGAGTGGAACGATCAAGATCCATTCATTAGAAGAGGAGCTATGAGAATTCGAATTGCTTGAGTGAGTGTGTCCCATAAGAAATGTACAGGAAAGAATCGCGTTTGAGTATAACTTGAGTAAGGTGGGAGTTGAGTAAATTTCAATGGTTGATGACATATATGTGTCTAAATACCTTGCATTAAAAAAAAATGACGGAAATCGGACGGATAGAATGGCCAGAGCGACGGACTTTAGTTTTCATAAATTTTTTTAATATATAAGATTAAATAAATTGGTAGCATATATTAAAAAATTTAAATTAAAAAAAATTGATTATTATTTAAGATTTAAAATTGAGAAATAAATCAGATCAAGATTAATTTATTTATTTATATTCTTCAGGGCAGGTTATACAAATGTTTCACGTCAACTCACTAACCCTCTTCCATAACCAACAGCAGTAGATAATTTATTTGGTAAATCGATAATTTCACATACCTTTGCTGAAACCAGCTTAATGAGATCTAAGCAAAGATTTATTTTTAAAAAAACCAAACAAATATACAGCCTGGACAAAAAGTTTCAGGCACCCTAACACACACAGACCAGTTCCACCATGCATTATTTGCATTATTTGTTTATCTTAATAACCTGATATATGGAAATTTCTCTTTTTTGTTTTTGAATAATAAAAACATATTGTAGATGATAAAAACATAAATTAAATTTATGTTACAGATCAGTGATGAGCGTAAATATAGATTATAATATAGACGACAATGGTAAGTTACGGATATGAGTAAGAAAAAACATTGAATATTAACGGGGTATGCCTATGTTGTATGTATATTCAAACGACGATACAAAAAAATATTTATAATAAAAATTTAACTCTATCGCTTTAATTTAATTCTGGGAAATGCGTATGGATTCATGCCAAAGGAATGCTAGTTGTTGTTTTTATAATTGGATGATGAACAAAATAAAATTAAATTTTTAGCTAAAAATATACAAACTAAAATATTTCTGTAGGCGTTTTTTGCTAAGAGGAAAACAAATGATGATGAATAGTAAATGGCTGGATGGATGAATGACTGGATGTGGGGATGAGTAAAACTTCATAAATACATACAATACATATACAACAAAAATTATTTTGTTAAAAGCAATAAATAAATAAATGCAAAGCAATGTAAAATAAATCCAAAAGTAATAAAAACAGTTATGTAGATACAGTCAGTCAGTTATAAAATTATCTTTTCGAAACAGAGAGAAGATGAAATACTTGTTGAACAATTTCAGAAAAACGCCATCAGATTATCCAAAATAATTTACGAAATGCAAGCTACTACTTATATGAAATAAGAAATTGGGCTTCTTTTGAACTGTAATTACGATGTAGTTGTACGATTGAAAAACAACAAAACTACTGATGAATATTTCACTGACGCGACAACAACAAGTTCCATAACCAAAAGCAGCAATAAAATAAAAAGAAACATTAAAGCAACGGGTGTTTAGATTAGAGTTTTATTGCTAATTATATTATTTTTTATTGTAATCTGATCCAAAATTTAGGATGAAACATTTTTTTAACCTACATACTTGTGCTAATAATTGGATGTATCGATCATTGCAAAAGTCAGAAACATTCAAGTAATTAAAAAAAAAACTACACATATAAAATATATATATATTTTTTTTTTTTTTTTGAAACATTTGCAAAATAAATCAAATAAATCAATTTCGAACTTAATTCGCATATAGTTGTTATAGTTGTAAGTTTGTATTTATATTTTTTAAGTTTATTTACATCCGATATTGAGTTATTTGATTATTTTATATTTTATTATCGCCCAATGTGTTATACCTAAAATCGCAAAGAGAAGTCATTCTTTGAAGATGAAATTAAGAATACATACTGCAGGAAAAATAATAACAATGAGTAAAACAACGCTGAAAATCATAAGATTATTTTTGCTTTCTTCCGTTACATTCTTCCAATAAACTGCAAAATTTCCAAGAAATTCAACACAATGTAAAAAAAAATTAAAACAAAATAAATTTCTTTGCAAATGAAGATGACAAAGTAAAAGAAGAACAAACTAAATAACAGCAATAACTAAATAAAACCTTAATGCGAATAAATTCTTAACAACTACAACAAAAACAACGGTTACCATGTAAACCCTTATAAAATAACTTCTATCACAACGCTTTTCAAACGGGACTCACTAAAAGCTTCCCAGGGGTTAGCGAGAATTTCGCTAAAGTCATTTCAAATGTTTTTTATTACGTACCTATGAGAGAATTTATGGAAAATTTCAAGGGATATAGAAGAATAAAGTTTTCAAAGGGCATTATTGATATTCTTTTGTCGTGATATGTTCATTTGATACTGATAGCGGCATCGTAGGACGAGTATAACTGTTTAAATATATTTGTTGAAAAATTTTATGCTTTAAAACTTTTAAGAAATGAAAAACTCTAAACGCTGGAGTACTTCATTTGATCTACATATAGTTTCGTATTTATATATTTATGTTCAGCCCTGTCAGACAAGTGATCCGATTTCCAATGGTCGGCATGGGGATGTCGACTACTGGAAAATTAGTGTTATTAAGCTCGAATTCTAGAATATTGTTTATTACTCATCTATCTAGCCATCGGTTATAAAGAAAATTAATTTAAAACGAGTTTACCCACTAGTCGGCACAGTTTATATTGAGTATTTTAAGACCTGCCGAGTACAGGACAAAAACTGTTCTGAAGTCGGCAGCAGCTTTGATTACCACTTTTATTTAATGGGAAATCCCAAAACAGAATAACATTTTGAGGTCCTACCAGAAAGGTTTGTAGACCCAATATTTTTGGGAAGAAAAACGGTTAGTAAAATGGTGCTAAGAGCTCGCAAAATGTGGATTTCCTTTGAAAACTGATAACTTACTGAATACAGGTAAAAAAATTATCAATAACGACAAGCGAACCACTGCATTTTTAAATGGTATACCAGTAAGGAAGTGGTATTTAGGCTTTTTGAATCGACATAGGAACTTCGGATTAAGAGAAGTGGAAGATATCAGTAAAGAACGAGGGTATAACATAACAAAACATAAGAAAATGGTTTGAAGACTTAAAAAACTTCCTCAGCGAGCAAAATGCTCTGGACATATTATATGATCCATTCCGAATATTTAATGGGGATGAGACAAGCTTTTGCATGTGCCCTAAAACTGGAAAACATTTGGCTCCAAAGGAACGTGTATTCCATGCAAAGAGGAAATGAAAAGGAAACAGTTATAGTGTTGTGCGACCACTTAAAGAAGTAATAACAGCTTGTCAGAAAATTTGTTTCTGGGATAATCGGAAACGGGATGGATGGTGTGCGAAACATTTTTCGAGTCATAATTGGCTCAATGAACTCAATGTCCAACGACCCCTTCTGTTGTTTGTTGGGACTGGCAATTGCAGTCGGAAAATGATAACAAATTTTTTTTGAAGTCCACATTTCTAACTTTTCAATCCTAATATCGTTGACTACATCAAATGTGTCAAAAATCAATTGGAGTTATTGGCTTACCAAATACAATTAGTAACTTAATATTGAAGAAGAAATACATTGTGAAAAGGTTAATGCAACTAAAAATCCAAAAAAGCCAATTTCTAATGAGGAAAAGTCTTTTTGTACACCTATTTTTTTATTCAATGTTAATATAGAAAATCTAATTGAACAACTTAATTCGAAAAAGTTGTCTATAAGATTATTAACAAAAATAAATACAAAAGCAAATTGTTTTTATAGGATTACTAAGTGCATGATGAAATGAAGCATCTTTTGAGGGATAAACAAATTGAGTCATATTCGTATACTCCTAAGGAAAAGAAACGTGCAAATATTGTCTTAAGAGGCCTTTACTACAAGACTGATTTAAATATGATTAAATCTGAGATTGATTCGTTAGTCCCAAATACTGTTGATACTGTTTCAAAATTTTCAACAACATTCTCTAGAAAAAAATAATGTAGATACGGGCTTGTTTTTAGTTACATTACACACTGGTAAACCAACAAATGAAATCTCTAATATTAAATACATTTTAAATTAGAAAATTACATGGGAATCTGCAAAAAAAAAAAAGAAACCGGAAGGAAATTTAAGCCTGGTGGTGTCAAAAATGGTGTCATATGTCAACTAATTGTAATAGACCGTACACTTGCATTAAGTGTAATGAAAACCATTCTTATGGAGAATGTCAATTTGTATCTAATAAAGAAAATTTAACTTATTGTAACAATTGTAAGGAAAATGGACATTTTTCTAATTTTAAAGGCTGTTCAGCATATAAGAAATATTTGGCAATGAAGAAGAAGATTAGTCTCGATATTTTAGAGAAGAAACAAAGAGCTTATAATAATGTCTCTAATGTTTTAAACAATAATAGCTTTGTTCTTCAAGGTCGGTCATTTTCAAATCACTTTCAAAATATTACCTCCAATCAAACTCAAAGATCCATATAAAAACCAACTATAATTCAACAGTTTTTAAAAATAGCTAAAGTTCTTTGTCAAGCCGAGGTTATTTCTCTAGAAGATAAAATAGAATATTTTATTAAGAATTACAAGAATCAATCAAAGGAGCAAGCTAAGCAGCAATGTCGTGGTCTTAAAGGGTACATATTGATAAATGTTTCTACCGAGTTTCAGAAAAAAATATGAGGGCCATTTTCTTACAGCCCATTAAATTTGGGTAAGTTCTGAAGATGTTTTTTTTTTCATTTTCCGTGTAAAAATATAGTAAAACATATATTTAATTTTATATAAACACTGGATTTGTATTCCTAATATAAATAGCTACAAATTGATACCAGAATTGTTTAATTTGGACCATAAATTCTCAAATATTGCAGTTTTTTACAGTAGTGCCAAATCCAAGATGGCCGAAAATTGTTAAAAATGAGAATTTTACAAATGTCCATATCTCGTCCAAAATGGCTAAAATGAATTACAAATTAATATATGAGGGTTTCATCACCATAAGTTTCACTGGTAATTTAAAAAAAAAAAATCTATACTATGGAGCAAGAAATTTTTCTAATATTGGGTGATTTGAACATGGAATGACCCTAATTTAATATCAAAAGAGTTTAAACAATGTCCAAAATGCTACCTAAAGAGGTCATAAACAATCTGATACTAAAAATATGTATTCCAACTGTTTCCCGACAAAGAATTGAGGCTGATCTTGGTTGTTACCGTTATGAAGAAACCACTTTATATCAAGGAAAATTCGTCTGGCTCGCATAAATTTTGCTAAAGAATACATGAACTGGTCAAGACAGAATTGGAATATTGTTCTTTTTTCAAATGAGTCCAATTTTAATTTAAGAGACCATGATGGAAGAACGTTTGTACGACGACCAAAGGGTCTAGCAACTTTAAATTGATACCAAAACAATTATATGTACTGTAGTGATATATACTGTACCTTTTTCAATTTTTAATAATTTTAAAATAACAAAGAAACATTTCATAGAATGTAAAATACTTTTGATAAAAATTCAATCAATTTGGTTTTCAATTTCAACTGAATAGTGTTTCCTATCAAATAAACTAATTTAATAAATTTTAATTTTTATATAAATAAATTGTGTAATTATTTATAAGGGAATGGACTAGATCCAAAATATACAAATAAAACTGTTAAGTTTGGCGGTGGCAATATTATGGTATGTCGTTGCATCCAATTCATGTCGTAAAGGATACCTTAAATGAAATTTTTTACACGCAAATTCTAAATGATGTTATGTACATACGGGGAGGAAAATATACCCCTGGTCTGGAAGATCCAACATGACAATGACGCAAAACACAGCTCCAAAGTTGTAAGCTAATGGCTACAATCTAATGCAGTTAGTATTTTGTGAATGACCAGACCAATCATCAGATCTCAATCCATAGAAAATACGAACATGAAATTACACAAACAAGATAGATCTTGTAGAGGCAAGTGATTCAGATTCCATGCCTCGGCACTGTGAAGCCGCCGAAAGGAAAGTTTTCAATTAATGTATATTAAAGGTTGCCATTGTTTTGTCAACAGTATAAAAATGAATACTTTTAAGTTTTGTTTTTTTTTCTGAAGTTAGTAGCTTTGTTCGTTTACGTGATAATTTGTAATAATTTGTACAAATTATCACAAAATTTACTGGATCCTGTTCGTTTACTCAAAAACCCAGTAAAAGAGAACAAATGAGAGCGTAAAGTGACAGTTAATTTTTTGAACACTTGCTAGTTTTTGCAGGATATATTTTTGCCAGTAAGTCGGGGGTCACACAACGCAATTTTTATTGCGCAACTTTTTGGCAATTCTCTTTTGAAACTGCTTTTATGTCCACACACGACAATTTCTTCGGCAATTTTACTGTTTTGTTTTGTTTTTATTTTCTTATAATTTGACATTTGTGCTCTAGTCGTAAAGAACAGTAATAAAATTAAATACATACATAAATTAATTTAATTGGTTTTGTTGAAAAATGAATTCAAAAGAAAAAATATAAGTCCCGATTCCATTTAAAGGCCATTTTAATAAAGTAAACAATAATTACGAATTATTCACACCAAGAAGCGACACAGAATGAAAAGAAATGTCAAATATTCAACAAAAAAAAAGCGAATAAGAGAATTGCTTGAAATAGCCGAGAACCGGCAATTATTTTTCCCTTTTTATTCCCCTTACCGCAAACATCTACAAACTCAAGAATTGCACAACAAAAGTTGCCTTGTGTGAACTCGGACATACGGATGAAAGTTTAAAAGAGAATATCAAACAATTTCAGAAAGAAAAATTTCATGTGTAAACCGGGTCTAAGAATTAGCAAGCAAGAAAAAAAATATGTTTGAAAAACATATGATTGGGTTTTGTGGCAAATAAAGCAAAAATACTACAATTCTATTTTGTGCAAAAATTTTAAATAATAATTCTGAGGAAATTAACGATAGAAGTAAGTAAATATTCACATAACCAGGTTTCATTAATTTTAATCTTTTAAAGCTGGTTCCTGCCAAAAAAAATATGTGTATCTGCTAATTTCTTTTATAATATTTATTTTCAAAACCAATAGGTAATGATATTAGTTTCAATGAATATTTTTACATGTTAAATAAAATTAATTCTTTTTTTAATTTAGAGTTTCACTTCTTCTTTATCAAATGTGTTTACAATCAGCTGTTTCTCATTTACTATTTTGGATATTTACTGTTTTTGAGAACTAATTTTTCTTACTCTCTGAAATTTCGGTTTTTACTAGTTTTTACTGGGAAAGTAAACGAACAGAGCTATTTTAGTGATAATATTTTTACTTTTTTAAATAAATAAGACACACAAATTTTTAAATTAAAAGAGTTTTTAATTTTATGATCCATTTTTTTGTATTGACCGTTTCAAGTCGTCAAAAATGAATTTTGTCACGTGAATGACGTGAATGCTATACATTTTATATTATAACTAGTTTAAAAAATAATTGCCTTTATATTTTTGCAGCTCCCTACTACTTCCACAACGATTTATTGCTTAGTACTTTTTTTGGTGTTTTTTTTAACATCAGTGACACCAAACCATTATTTTCCCAACAAAAAAAGAAACAGTTTTATTAAAAAACCCCAATTTTTTACAGTGTAAACATCTTGAGTTTCACTTTTACTTTTGAATGCAATTATGCACAGTTTACACAATGTGCTAAAAAATAGCTAAAATTTTGTTGCTCCCTTATTCAAAGAAAGGGTTTTTAGCTACATGAACCTTTTCAAATATAAAATTAAAAATCGAATGTCATTACATTAAGTTAATGCTTTACTTCACATTATAAATTAAGAGAAAATTGCTGTGGCGAAAGATATCAAATACCTGATGAAGTAAATATTTCAATTAATAGTAATGATGTTTATAAAACATCAGAATTTGAAATTTAAACCGTTTTACGGCCGGATAAAAGTGATGATGAGGAAACAATAGACTTTAAACTTAGTATGTTATATTTTAAATTAAATATTTTAATTAATAATTGTATAACTTTAATAGGATTTTTTTAATTTGTTTTTTTTTTTCTAATTTTTTGTTACTTTTCACAGTTAAAAACTTTATTTGTGAAATAATTTTTTTAATTTTATAAAAAAAAAGAAGAAAAATAAAAAATGGAAAATTTAGCGTTTTTGTTAATTACGCGTTTTTTATAGGTTTTTGGTGCTTTTTGATATTTTAAAGTTGATATTTTATTTTTATTGTATCCCTACAGGAAATTGTCTCAGGCCTGCTGAACAGGTTATAGAACTTATTCGCCTAACACATCTGTATTTTTTCTAATTTTTTGTTACTTTTCACAGTTAAAAACTTTATTTGTGAAATAATTTTTTTAATTTTATAAAAAAAAAAGAAGAAAAATAAAAAATGGAAAATTTAGCGTTTTTGTTAATTACGCGTTTTTTATAGGTTTTTGGTGCTTTTTGATATTTTAAAGTTGATATTTTATTTTTATTGTATCCCTACAGGAAATTGTCTCAGGCCTGCTGAACAGGTTATAGAACTTATTCGCCTAACACATCTGTATTGAAGTATATGATTAAGTATATCATTACAACACAATGAAAGTGTGGAAGTGCTCCATCCTGTTGGATGGAAAATTCGTAACTAACTGTTGTAAAATAGAATTCAAACCGTTGGCTATATGCATATATTCTTTTGGAACACCTTGGATAAAAACTTCCAAAGAATTCTATCCCTAATTTAATTTTGAGCTCTGAATTAACGCATTAAATTGTTTTTTTTTTTTTTTTTCTAAGTATGTATAATTTATTTATTTTCATTCAATATAGCAACTTCATTAAATTTCTTTTTCTTAAATGAATTCTTATGGCGTTCTCTTTTTTGGCAAAAATGTTACACTTTTTTAATTTTTCGCACTTTTTTCTCTTATTGTTTTCTTTTCTAAAAAAAATGTTAACCTTGCGTACGTTGGTAACGTGTTCTTTTCTAAAAATGTCACACTATAAAATGTGAAAAAGGTGAATTTTTCCCACTCTTAAAAATCAAAGGTAGAGAATCGCAAGTTTTATCGTGACATTTGTGTTGTTATAAATGTGTATTTGTACGAAGAAACAAAAAAAAATAAGGAAAAGCGCCATTTTTATTTAATTTTTAATTCCCTTTTTAAGCAATATGAGGGCATGGAGGAGTTTGAAAATTGGTTCATATGGAGAAGCTGAGAATGATAAAATTTATGTTTAATTTGTCTTAAAAATATATTAAATTAAATAAAATAAAATATTTATAATAATTCGTTACACCCTGTTAATGCGAATGATTTAAATTACGAGTATACATATATCAGACGCTCTGTGTTGAATTGTGAATTGTTAAAATTGATTAACATACCTTTAGGCTCATTTAAATATTCATAAATTTTTTATACATATATAGATCAAAAAAATTTAATGAAAAAATATTTCCTAGAATTTGCACTCGAATTTCGAGTGCTGGGCTATACTAGCAATATTAGCAATAATTAACATGAATAATATAAATGTCCTTTTATATCAATTTTTTTCTTTTTTGGTGTGCAAGAATGAAAACGTCATCAAAATCAGCTATTCATTAAAAAAATGTTTCGAAGTTGTAATTTTATGTTCCATTCTGACCATTAAAAATAGAAGAAATGTAACATTATAATGTGTAACATTTTTTTTTTTTTTTTTTAGATAATAAAACACCATTATTTGACTAAAATTTTGCCAAGTAAATTCTTTTTGGTATTTATGTTAAGTATTTTTGCGACTCTGAAAGGAATAGTAAAGTCTTTCATTCACTTATGACAAAAATTCAGTCGTTTAATTTACTACAATACCTAATAATAATTACTACAAATAATAATTTACTACAAAATTGGATGAATTTGTAACCTGTCTTTAAACAAAGCTAAAATCACAAAAACAATCATAACAGATAAACGAATAATTTATATATATTATATGATTTGCTTTTTTAGCATTATTAATAAAATATGCAAAGGGGAATCACCATAACCCACAATACCAATAATACAAAAGGAATTAAAAAAAGTTTTTGTTCCTAAAAAATAATTTAACAAAAAAAAAAAAAAAATGACAAAGAATAAATGAAAGCCCTCAAGATATCAATGATGTAAATGAGAGGCAAATATTAAATACTAGTACAATTTATTTACATGCGTACAAATATTCTGTACAAATTAAAATAACAGATAAGAATAGTGTTGCCTAAACTTATGAACAACAAAAAAAAAATAGCCAAATTAACAAGAAACTAAATTTAAATATTATCCGCAAGTTATATTAAATATTCAATTATACCTATACGTGGAATACATATAGTGAAAATATGATAAATAACATTATATATATTTTATATATCATAATAAAAATCAAGTAAATCAATAAAAGAGACTTTAGTGTTAAGCACGAATAAACGATTAAATAATGTGTCATTCTCTTTACGTAAATGCTTAAAGTTTCAGAATTCTAGCAAGTCGGGATGTTGGTATACCTTCAACTAAAAAGCGCGAAATAATAACCTAATTATGTAGAAAATTATTAATTAAATGAGGTGATTCAAAAACTTAAATATCCTCAGTTGAAAAAAATCTCGCCAGATTGGCGGGAATCGCACAAATTGGTAACATTGAAATAGAAAACAAACTTAATACATACATACTTTATTTATTTATTTGTTTCTGTTGTTGATATTTATGCTCTACACTTGTTGTTGGGTTGTTGTTCTTTTCTATCTTTTGGTTAATTAATATTTAAAACCCTCGTCAGGTATCAATTTTCTTTATCTCGTTTTCTTTGTGTGTTTTAATATAAAAAATCACACATGTCAAAATTTTAAGATGATATTTTTAATTTAATCGTAGTTTTTAATATTTATAAAAAGGCAAATTATATAAAGCAAATAGTAATAACAATGACAACAAATAAACAAGAACAAAAAATTTCCACTTTGCCACACAACAAAACACAAAAAGTTAAAAAAATTTATATATAATGAATTTTTTATGGGGCGGAGGGTATAAAATCCGTACCGCTCCCACTATGCTTATTATTTTATTTATTTATTTTTTTTTTTTTTGATTTTTTCTGATGTTTTTCAATTAATTACACACACTCTCGCGTTCATAGTATCACACGGCGACGTTGACGTTTGGACTAGCGCTAACGTTAAGAATTCGTTGAAAAAAAAAACAACAAAATGTAACGAGAAAAAATAAATTCCACTACACACGAATAAGAAATGAACTCCAATTGGAATTTTTCATATTTATTAACTTATTTTTTGCTATTCTTTTTTATATCATTTTTATTTCGTGATTACGTTTTTGTGCATTTTTAATCGATTCGTTGTCTGCTATTCTGTTGTGTTATTTGCCATTTTACTTGATTTTTTGTTTCACTTGTGATTTTAATTAAACACTTGTTTAAGATTTTGTTTCCAATTTGGTATTGTTTAATTAGATTTTTTCTAGTTGTGCGTGCTACACGTCTGTACGAATTGAAGTTCAAAAGCTGTCTAATTTGATTTTTTGTATTATTTCCTATAAGGAAATATTGAACGCGCTGCTTCTCTTTTTGGATGCCAAAAGAATACTTATTTTCTCGCTGATGCACTTTATATTTTTTTTTTGGAAATTTAAAGCAAATAAAATGTTTAACTATTATTTTTTTACATCAAATTGTTTTAATTTGTTTTATTTATACCATAAATTTTTTCACACATGAAGGTGGATTTCCAAGAAAATTTATATATTGTGAAGTTAGCTGCAGAATATTTTAGAAGTGTCAAAATATGAAAATATCAATAGGGTATGTTCAGCGATTAATGGTTAATAAGACCCAGTTCACACAAGGCAAATTTTGTTACGTAACTTTTTTCAATTCTCTTTTAAAGTTGCCGTAATGTTCACACAGAGAAATTTTCTGCAGCAACTTTTCGTTTTCTTTTGCTTTCAAATTCTCACATTATTGACAGTTTATTTTATTTAGTTTGTGTAAAAGAATTTGTTATTGGTTGAAAAATAATATCAAAGAAGAAATAGATAAATATAAAAATAATAAAATAAATGAAGTAATAATAATAACTAGCAGATTCCAGCTCTCGGAATTCGAGTGCGAATTCTAGGAAATTTTATTTTTTCATTAAATAAAGACCCTAAAGGTATGCTAATCAATTATAGCCAATTCACAAATCAACACAAAAAATCAAACTCATTTTTATTACAAACACATTAACAAATTTAATAAACACACACATAACAATGTATAATTTTATGTATATGTTAGTAGCAACTTTAAATGCAATTTACTCAAAATAAAGAAATAAATAAAAAATCTGTAAACCTGCAAGCCCGCTAAAAAGAAATACCTTTCAAATAATATACATTCGGTCATAATCGGGATAAAATGGTAGAACAAAACATCGGTCACAAGAAATCGCCTAGCCAATTAATATTATAGATTTTTCACAGCGAAGCAAAGAATGAAAAGAAATGTCAAATAATAACATGCAGCTAACTTCGTGTTTATAAATACGAGTATACTAAGAAATTTAAAAAACAGTACATTTTCATAAACACAAATAAAAGTACAAAACGTTTAGAAACATTTGTTAAATTTTAAAATTTTATTGTAGGCTAAACCTAAATAGCATAAAATTATCTTAGCATACCCATAAGTAAAAGTTTGGTCTCTAATAACCTCAGTATTTAATGATTTAAAAAGTGATGTCTCAAGAAAATTTTAAATATATCCAAAAAAGCAATTATAGTTTATGTCCATAAAATCAAAACCCCGGTAGGTGAGTAGGTAGCGTGCTCGCCTACCATGCGGGGCTCGTGGGTTCGAGTCCCACCAGAGGCTTTGGTCTGTCGCTGCAAAAAAAAATATAACACACTACTCCCTCTTTCCTCCTTCCTATATCTATATCTTTCCTGAGATCAACACAATGCACTGCATCTGTAGGGGGCATCCCCTGAGTGTTGATTAATAAAAAAAAAACCATCCCGAAATTCGAATATTGTTTGTAATCGTTGTAGTAAAGTTATACAAATAATTTTTATTTCTTTTTAATCTTGATTTCTTTGCTTTACGATATTTAGAAATCTTATTTATGGCAATTTAGATTATGAATAGAATTATTTTTTTGAATGCAGATCACTCGTAATTTATTTTGTTCCGATTAACAAGGTAATCGACAAATTTTTTCAAGTGACAATAAGAATAAAATGAGATTAATATAATCAACTAAAAAAATACGTATAAAAGCTTAATTATTACACTGTTGTTGAACGTTTATAAATATAAATTCTTATTAAAAGTTTATAGAACAATATCTGTTGCAAAACACAGTTTTGCAGACAGTTCAAAAAATTTTGTTGTTAGAAAAACGTGTTTATAGTTTCCCAAGTTCGTTATCTATATAAAATTGAATGTGTGTTTGTTTATTTGTTTGTTTGTGTGTACCTTATAGGAGACCAAACCTCTGGACCGATCTTCCTGAAATTTTTACAGCATTTAACTGGGACTCTGGCATGATTAATAGGGTACTTTTTTTTTGACCACGCCCACTTTTACGCCCACTTTTTTAAAATTATGTAATTGCTCCCATATAGTTTTTAACAGATTTACTTCAAATTGTATACACATTATACTCCAGGCGAGGTAGAAATAAACATTTCTTACGCCACGCTCCCTTTCACGCCCCTTTTCACGCCAAATTTTGTTTGAAAGTTTTAAACTTTTTTTTCTCTGTACAAATTTGTTCCTTCCAACGGATTTTTTTATTTGGTAGTATATTGCTCTTAATACTGTTAACGTCGCCATATAACTATGAACCACGCCCATTTCACCGCCCTCTTTTTTTTTTACTTATACCACTAACAATGTTTGCTATACAAAATAATTTTTTTGTAATATGTATTTATCTAAAGTTTTATACACTTTTTATCTACAGGTAAGGTAGCCATACATTTTTTTATTACCAAGTCCCCCTTTTTCGCCCCATTTTACCTTAAATCATAATTAATCTGCTTTCAATCTATCTATATATATAAAAATGAATGTGTGTTTGTTTGTGCTTTATAGGAGGCCAAACCAAAGAACCGATCTTCCTGAAATTTTCAGAGCGTGTTACTGTGACTCTGGAAGGAATAATATGCTATATAAATTTTTGATTGGACAAAGGGGCGGTGCCACGCCCATATAACCCAAAATTTGAAAAAGTCATATCACGGGAATTTTTTTACCTACAGCAGTCATATTTGGTACATATGGTATTAGCATGAATAGAAATACATACAAGAAGAAAAGTGGGCGGGACCACGCCCCTTTTTAGAAAAATAAAAAATCGTAATATCTTCTAAACTACTGGGAGGATCGTCATGAAATTTTCACAAAAGAATATTTTTGCGAAATAATAAGACCTTAGCTATATAAAGTTGTTAGTGAGCAAAGGGGCGTGGCGTATATATAAAAACGTTGATGCATTTGATTGTAACGAATGATCTCCGGAACCATAAGAGCTGTCGAGGTAGGATTTCCAGCATAGGTTCGGTTCGAGCTCTTCTGTGTTTTTTTTTTAGTTTTAACCCTCTAGCTGGCGTTGGGGTCAAGTTAAAAACAAAAATTTTTACTTTCAGCGCGATTTGACTGCAATTCAGAATGAACGTATGTTTCGTCATAAGAAATTTTTGTATGTATAAATGGACCCGATAGGTGGCGCTGGGTAAAGTTAGTTCGAATATTCTTATTTATGGTGTGATTTTAATGAAACTAAGAATGTACATATATGTATGTTAGAAACATTTTTTTATTGGACCCGGTAGATGGCGCTGTCGTTCGAAAAATAATGAGTTGTCAAATTTATATAAATTTTAATAAATAAACTCACAAACGTTTTTATATATAAATATTCTAACGAAAAAGAAGGAAAAAGCCGCTACATTATTGCATGGTGGCCGCACAGCTCATTCAGCACTCAAATCACCGTTAAACGTACAAAAAAATGAGAATGCCGTCTGTAATATCAAAAAACATTCCGGTATGGCAAAAGTTCTGCAAAAATGCAGTATTTTTATTTGGGATGAATGTACCATGGCTCACAAACATTGTGATTTGATTTGATAAAAGATTTGAAAGGCAATGAAAGATTTTTTGATGAAGCTCTCATTTTATTATCTGGAGATCTTCGTCACACATTTTATATAGGTATATACAGATTCTAACTAAAATAAAAATTCATTGAGGGCAAAACAACGTTTGCCGGGTCCAGCTAGTCATCTTATAAAATTAACGTTACGAGATTTCATTCGACCCATTTAAGCACGGTCTATACGATCGGGATACTCAATTTTTTTTTATTTGACTACAAAAATACAACAGCCCTCGAAATTCGAGTGCAAATTCTAGGAAATTTAATTTTTTCATATAATAATTTTAAAGAAGCCTAAAAGTATGCTAATCAATTTTAGCCAATTCACAATTCAACACAGGACTTTTGATATTTATAATAAACCCACACACAGTATGTGTTTTATGTATGTGTTATTAGCAATTTTAAATGAGCATTACTCCAAAACAATGTTCCAGACGGTACAAATCTATAAATCTGGTGGACACCAAAAAAGAAATACCTTTCAAATGAAATACTTTTTGTCAAAATCGGTTATTATTTAAAGTAATTACATCGATCACAAGAAATCGCCTTGCCTATTAATATAGATATAGTCATTTTTCTTTTATTCGTTTTCGATTATAAATTTAGCCACCCTATTAGAGTATGTTTAGTGCGTATTACAAACCATGTTTTGTTTGTTTATATTTACATTTTGCCCAACCTCTATACACTTTTCACCTGTTCCGAAAGTCAGGAGCGTAGTTTTACAAATTATTAGTGAATTTTTCGGCAATTCACTCGTTCTTAAATGGCTGGCAATTTTTGACAAAGTTCTCATTAACAATTGGAACAATTTTAAAACACCACAACAGTTGTTTTCTGCCTCACAGTATTTTTTAGAATGTTGACATCACGTCGTTAAGATGAATGAAAATGTAATATCTTTTTAATAACGAATGAACACCTATAGAGGAATTGCCAGTGGCATGTTAAAAATTTCAACGCTGTAGCAGTTTCTACATTCCAATGGAAATGAGAAAAAAATTCAGCAATGTATTTTGGGGATACGGATTTCGTGAATTTTCCCATGAAACTTTCCTAAAACTTTTTTATTTGCTAAATAAAATCATTAAAATTTACATTTCAGACATTTTATCGGGAAATCTTTAGTTATTCATTCCCTAATAAAAAATATATATACGAAACAAATCCATATTTTAATATTAGTGTGATTCGCAATTTCCAATACAAGATTCATGACAAAAAAAAATATGGTGTAACTTTTTCTCTACCCCTTGCTTCCCCCTGTTCACCATCAAAATAAAAATTTCAAACAATTTGGATTCACACAAGGCAATCTTTGTTGCGCAACTGTTTTTTCAATTCTCTTTTAAAGTTACCTTAATGTTCACACTGAGAAATTTATTGCCACAACTTTTCGTTTTCTTTTACTTTCAAATTCTTACATTTTTGACAGTTCACTTTATTAGCTTGTGTAAAAAAAATTTATTATTGGTCCAAAGTGGTCGGTCACACAAGGCAATTTTTATTGCGCAACTTTTTGGCAATTCTCTTTTGAACTTGCTTTTATGTCCACACACGACAATTTCTTCGGCAATTTTACTGTTTTGTTTTGCATTTATTTTCTTATAATTTGACATTTGTGCTCTAGTCCCGATCCAAATATTCTTTGCATTTAACATAATAAATGCAATGGTTTTCCTCAACCAAAGTTATTAATTTTTCAATTAAGTCCCGATTCCATTTAAACGCCATTTTAATAAAGTAAACAATAATTACGAATTATTCACACCAAGAAGCGAAACACCGAATGAAAAGAAATGTCAAATATTCAACCAAAAAAAAAAAAAGCGAATGAGAGAATTGCTTGAAATAGCCGAGAACCGGCAATTATTTTTCCCTTTTTATTCCCCTCACCACAAACATCTATAAACTCAAGAATTGCGCAACTAAAATCGTCGTGTGTGAACTGCGACGTGAAAAATCTATTTGTGTGAAAAAATGGAATTCAAAGAAAAAATGAAATAATAAAAAAAAAAAATAAAATTAATGAAATAATAATAATAATTTTTCACAGCGAAGCAAAGAATAAAAAGAAATGTCAAATAATAAGCTGCAGCTAACTTCGTGTTTTTAATTACGAATTGCACAACAAAACGAGTTGCCGAGTACAAGCAACTCCGTACGAAATACCTCTCTTCTTTCCCCTCTCTCCAAGTCCGAGTTCACACAAGGCAACTTTTGTTGCGCAATTCTTGAGTTTGTTGATGTTTGCGGTGAGGGGAATAAAAAGGGGAAAAAAAAATCGTGTGAGTCCGATCACAGGGAAGATGTGTAAACATCTAGTAATTAAAGATTTTTTTATGTCATTTTTTTAAGTTTTAAAATCAAACAGAAAGCGTCATCTATGTATCACTTATAGCAAAAACTGTTTCAGCTAATTCAACAACCCTTTGCTGTAAAACGTTAAAAATATCTAAATATAAACGTATATAAGTGATACATAGATGACGCTTTTAAAAAAGTGGCATAAAAAAACAATGTTATATCATAATTTTTTCACCAATACAATCATAAGTCACACAGCGTTATCTGCTTCAGCTCACACCGATATGAGTTACGCTGTTTTTGTGATTGTATTGTGAAATAGAAATTTACCTCCCTGCGCGCATAGATGTTTACACATCAATAATTGCCGGTTCTCGGCTATTTCAAGCAATTCTCTCACTCGATTTTTTTTTTTGTTGAATATTTGACATTTCTTTTCATTCGGTGTTTCGCTTCTTGGTGTGAATAATTCGTAATTATTGTTTACTTTATTAAAATGGCCTTTAAATGGAATCGGGACTTAATTTTTTTCTTTTGAATTCATTTTTCAACAAAACCAATTAAATTAATTTATGTATGTATGTATTTAATTTTATTATTGTTCTTTACGACTAGAGCACAAATGTCAAATTATAAGAAAATAAAAACAAAACAAAACAGTAAAATTGCCGAAGAAATTGTCGTGTGTGGACATAAAAGCAATTTCAAAAGAGAATTGCCAAAAAGTTGCGCAATAAAAATTGCCTTGTGTGACCCCCGACCAATTTATTTCCCCTACGCTGTCGTATTCAACACCACTGCTGCTGCCATCGTCATATGTCCGAGTTCACACAAGGCAATTTTTGTTGCGCAATTCTTGAGTTTGTAGATGTTGGCGGTGAGGGGAATAAAAAGGGAAAAATAATTGCCGGTTCTCGGCTATTTCAAGCAATTCTCTCATTCGCTTTTTTTTTTTTTGTTGAATATTTAACATTTCTTTTCATTCGGTGTTTCGCTTCTTGGTGTGAATAATTCGAAATTATTGTTTACTTTATTAAAATGGCCTTTAAATGGAATTTTTTTCTTTTGAATTCATTTTTCAACAAAACCAATTAAATTAATTTATGTATGTATGTATTTAATTTTATTATTGTTCTTTACGACTAGAGCACAAATGTCAAATTATAAGAAAATAAAAACAAAACAGTAAATTTGCCGAAGAAATTGTCGTGTGTGGACATAAAAGCAATTTCAAAAGAGAGTTGCCAAAAAGTTGCGCAATAAAAATTGCCTTGTGTGACCCCCGACCAACAAGCTCCTGAATTGCACAAGAAAAGTTGCCTTGTGTGAATTCGGACTTTCATCAAAAAATATCATGGAATATGCATAAAAAGCAACAACTTACGAATGGAACCTGTGTAAGAGAGATGGTTATATATGATTCGAAATTTTAAGTTGCTGCCTGATTATGGTATAATTATAAGCTGATTTTTAACTGGCAACACTAAATCGTTTTGCTATCGGCATTTAGCCGATATATAAACCAAACTTGTTTTTCCTTTATTTTTTTAAAGCTGATTTTTTAAGAACCCATTATTCAAAAAACGAAAATTGAACACAATAAAAATAAAAAATAATAGATTTAAGACCACTAAACACTATAAATCCAAAAAATTATGTGTTAACGAAACACATCTCGTAACAATCCATATGTAGTCTGGCATCACCTTCATATTCATTAAATTGCATTTTACGTTGTTTATCAACGACAGATAATTAGATTTTCTTACAATTTTATTAAAAAAAAGTAAAAAAGAAGTTTAATAAAAAGTTATTAAACGGGCCAAATCGCAATTTTGAACATATTTCAACATTGGCTGAATAAAGAAAAAGTGCAAAAACAGGAGTCTCGTAATATAAATAAAAAACACTCAAAAGGGCAATTCGAAGAAAGGTATAAGAAAGAAATAAAAATATGAAAACAAAGAAAATAAAAAAGCAAGAAGCATGATCTTGCACTGACAGCGACAAAAGAGGTCGCGTTAAGGAAAATCTTTTTCTTCAATTCCTAATTTAATTGAATATTTTTATTTTATTTGTAGACAATATGGATATAAGCGATAATGCCTTTGATCCACAGCAGTCAGGTCAGCCGCAGCAACAAACACAACAGCAGCAATCACAACCAGTCGTCGGCATACAAGGTCAACAAATGCAATGTGATTCCTCTTCGATTGCCTATGGGTCACAGCAATTTGATGGTACACATCATGGCCCATTAGGTGGTCCCATACCACTGCCAGCACCACCACAAAGTTACGATAAGGCCCGTTCAAATGTTGCTGATATTGATTTTGATTCGCTGCTTTTGCAACAGTTCAGCTGTTTAGGAACACGGGATCATGAGGATTTAATTGAACAATTTCATAGTCTAATGAACAATCAAATGAATAAGGACGCTGCAAGATTTTTTCTAGAAATGAGTAATTGGTAAGCATTTATTTTTAATGTGCACAAAGTTTAAGCAATAATCTTGAGTTAATTTCAAGGAATCTTCAAACTGCGGTTGGTTGTTATTTAGATTTTTGTAATGGGCAAACATTGCCCTCAATGAAAATTTCCCAACAGTCTCAACCGAATAATCTGCAAATGGCTTGGCGTTTACAAAATATCGGCTCAGAACCATGGCCAAATGGTTGTTACTTAATGTCTAATAGTCAAACACGTCGCATCGAGGTGCCTATTATACGACCCGGAGATTCATGTGAAGTCGTTGCCGATTTATGTACTCATGAGCCAGTCGTTTGGCGTTTATGTACACCGTATGGCGAATATTTCGGTGATTCCATCTTCCTTGTATCACCAGGCTCATTTAGTTCTAATGAGGAACTAAATCAACGTTTAGCTCAATTATCCGTAACAGAACAAAACCCCGCCCAGTTTCCCCAAGTCAATATTGTGATATCTGAAAGGATGGAATAATAGATCCGATTTGATCTGGGGAAAGTGAGTTTTTAATTGTATGTTGTATGAGGGTGTTTCAGTGAGAGTGTGTTAATCGATTGATGTCACTTTATTTTATTAATTTTAGTTTTCTATTTCTTTTTTACTCAAAAATGTAGAGAAAAATAGTTTATATTGAATTTATTTTTGCATACTGTTTAAACTATTGTAAAATCCTTAACTGCATATAAACATATATTTTTCTTACATTTCTTCTATTTTAGAAAATTGTCTTATAAATTTATTAATTTTCATTATACTTGCGTTTTAGTCTCCTTTAAAAGATAACTTTTATATTTAATGGAACTAATAAAATTTGGAAAAAGTTAAGATTTTTATTTTCTTTTTTTTTATAATACAAAATCGGTAAATTTGATAATATATGAGTTTTGTAATTTCTATTAAAAATTAGTCTCCTTTAAAAGATAACTTTTATATTTAATGGAACTAATAAAATTTGGAAAAAGTTACGATTTTTATTTTCTTTCTTTATGAAACATAATCGGTTAATTATATAATATATAAGTTTTATATATGTAATTTCTAATAAAAATTAGCAATATAATAAAAAATTATAACTGTTAACGGGTGTTTAAGCGTTTATGGAGGAACATACAATTTCAAAATTTATTTCAAACCGAGGTTATATCTTCCATATATTTCTGAATTTAAAAAATTATGGTGGCCAAAGAAAGACATGGTTGAAATTTTATTAATTTTTTAAGAAAATCTTTTCTATGTAGTTTGTGACCATTAGCATTTCACACTAAATAGGGTATATTTTCTAATTTTGTCCAATAGAACCACATGATTGTTAAAATCTCGAGTTCATTTAAAGTCTAAATTTTAAACAATTATACCGAGTATTTTAAGGTTTTCTTTGGTATTTATTTTTATATTTTTTGGAAATTCCAAAATTTCATTAGCATTGCATGGAAATAAACTTTTTTACATTAGAATTAAGCAAATTTAATAAAAATTAGAATTAATGTTAAAGTTTCTGTTAATATTTTGAAAGACTCGTCCTGTATTCATAAAACAAAAATTATGAATCACCTATTACTCTCACACATTTGTCCAGTGATGTTAATTTTTTAAAAATTAATTTAGTTGAGAACAGCTAAAAGGCATTCTTATCTAAATTATTGTATAAGAAATTAAATAACAAACAAAATTATATAAAAAGCTTAAAGCATAAAAAAATTAGTGCTAAATGTATATTTTGTAAAAACAACCAAATTTTGCGCTTGACGCTTGCTATTTTTCTAAATACGCAATAATTTAATGAACGACTTTCAAATAATGAAAAATACAAAAAAGCGCATAGTTGGCATCGATACTTTTGAGTTCGTATTACAGTTGCCATGACATCAATCTTCCTCCCGTAAAAATGTTAAAATTCCTAGATTATGTTGATTTAAAAAAACCTAAATATTTATAAATTGAATAAAACATCTATTTTTTTTACTAAGTTTTTAAAATTTAATCAATATATATAATTTTTTGCAGCAAAAACTTTTCTAAAGAACCCTTAAGAATAGGCTATTAGTTAAAGTTTTACACATTTCACTGTCATTTTTGTGCGTTTTTGATTTTTGGAAAATTCTAATTTTTAATATGATTTTAATCTATTTCATATTTAAAATTCTTAACTTACAGATATGTTGAGAAAACAATTTCGCTTAAAATATACTCTAATTTAAGTCACGTTTATGTTAAATATTAACTAAGTCGCTAACAGATTACCAAAAGAGTTGTTGAATGTGTTGTGTGGCATATTTTGATATTTAACAAATTAAAATTCAAATAAGATTGTAATGTGAAATTAATTAAATAAAAAATTTAATACCCTAGAATATTTAAAAAAAAACCCCTAAATATAAGGGTAAAACTCTTGAATTGGCAACACTGGTTTGTATTATTCACTCAAACGTCAGTCTTTCTTCAACAAAGCTCTCGTTCGCTTGTTTTAGTTTAATTTGTGCATGTATAAATTGGTTGTTGTGATGAAAATACAGGAATGGAATTTATACAATCTTTGTAAATAGTTAAATAAAGTGAAAAACTAAAATATTTGTTGTTGTTTGAATTACAACACCCAAAAGAAAAACACGTGAGAACAAAGGAGCAGTAAATAACAAGATTTATAAAATGGAAAACAAAAAATAGCACAAAGGAAAAAAAATACCACAACAAATATCTTAAAAATTCCCTTTTTATATATTGATTAAATTTCCTTGTTAGAACACATAATAGTAAAAAAAGTAAATTAAATTAAAGTGCGCATAAACTTAAAATACGGAAGTTGAAATTATATAGTTAAACAAATAGATATTTAATAATAATTTAAAGTCGTTTGGTATAAACAAAGAACAAACAGCAAATTTGTCAAGAGTATGGAATTTGAGAACAACAAATTGTTAGCAGGAATAGTTGGTAAGTTTCAGACTAAGCTTATGATAATTTTTAAAAAGCTCAATATAAAATATATGTTGCCTTATTCCAACATATCTTCTATTTGCGCTCATATTCTGGGTGTTGTTACAGATATAAATCAAAAAATTAAATTAAATACATCATCATTAATATCACCTGAGCAAATCACAATGTCAGCTTCATCATCGTCTTTATTACAACAACAACAACATCAGCAGAAACAAGAAGATCAACAGCAGCAGCAACATGAAAAACCACCGAATCCTAAAAAACAAACCATGTCGGCTGCTGAAAAATCAGCCACAAAAAAATCACTCGTCATTTTAGCTGGAATCTTTATAACATCACTAGCCGCAATGTGTTATGTCTACATGATATTCCCCCAATTGGATGAGTAAGTATTGAACTTGTTTTTCCGTCATCATTTGAATGTTAGAAAGAATATTGCTCAGATTCAAGTATACTTATATATGAAAACGTCAAAATAGGGCGAATCTAAATACATACACTAATAGTGTATTTTAAATAATATATGACTTCAATACAAATATTAAGGTGCCCAACTTTCATGCATCATTCTTTATTGAAAGTACATATTTATATATAACATGTTTGAAAAACCGCAAAACAATTTTCAAATACAGGTTCGTTGATGTAACGTAAGTTAAAAATAACACATTTACTTTTACATGATTATTATAACTAACAGACACGTCAGTTACTTTTAAAGTCAGTGACCAATTGGCCAGTGAAATAAGAAAATTTAAATTATTATGAATGCATTAACATTTAATTTAAAACTAATTTGAATAAGTTGTATATAGGAATAAGTCCAAGGATTCGGGATTTTTAGGGCATTATTTTTATTTTTAAATTATTTTTTCGTACACTTCAATTTATTTAACAAACAAATAAAAATGATCGAAATTAACAATTTATTATATGTTACTACAAAAAACCAAACCGAAAATCATATTCAATTACATAAAAAAAAAATAATAAGAAGAACTATCAGTTTGCTAAATGCAAATTTTCCATATTACAAATATCAGGATTTTGGCATTTCTTATCGTGAATTCCCACTTCGCATTTTTTTAGCTTTCTTAATTTTAACTGTAATTCTGTTAAAAAATTTATTTTAGATATTTATATTCGTAGAAACCTGGTAACTCAATTATACACCTTGATGCAATAAAGTACAAATTACAAAATAGACAACGAAAGCAAAAATACGGTTTTCTCAAGTTCAATGTGGATATAGCGATTCTCATAAAACATTTATATCATCTTGTTCTTCCTCGTTTTAATTTCAACAACGTCTACAGCGTATGACGACAACAACAAAAGCAAATTTTATTTAAGTTTTCAAAGATCATTGCTGTTGGTAACAAATTCATCAAAACATTCTAAAAATGCTAACTTGTCTCTTTGTCATACAATTGTGAGAAACAAAAAGCTATATATAAAAAGCAAAAGTCATCGTTAGAAACAGATATGCATTTTGTATGAATTCAAACCAAATGTTGACTAGGTATAAAAAAGTATAAAAATCAAATTTTTTTTAAATAAACTTATAATTAGAGTTTATCGAAAATATTCATGTCTCCCATTTGAATATTTTATCTCCAAATTTAAGAGCCCTTAGCTTAGAGCTGCTATTGAAATTTCTTTGAAAACAATAACGTCAGTACTTTTTTGCGTATGTTTTTAGGTATGTCTTCTTTTAAACGAGGATATTTTGTTGTATTTTATTTAACCAAAATTACGAAATTTCTGAATGCTTTAAATTTGTGTATTTTTATTAAATCACACCATACGTGTACCAATCAACAATTGAGTGGATGTATGTATGTTGCATGGCTGCCTTAAATTTGTATGTCTAGTAGAGTATTAAATACAATTTACTGGCACAATTTACAATTAAAAAAAAAATACAAGCTAAGCAAAACAATAAATTAAATTAACAACAGATGCGTAGCTTTTAATTTTTTTAAATGATTTAAACTTGGATTTTTGTGTGTGGTGGCAAAAAACTTCTCAATCAATATATGTGCATACATATGTATATCTGCAAAGCAAAGCTACTTATTTTTCATACGAGTATAAATTGAATATTTTAATGCATAAATGGGAGAATATTATTATTAGATATGTATTTTAATAATCAAGTTTCTGATTCTTATAGATAGCTATTACATTTTAAACTAAACATCTACGCTCACATGAAAACAATTCTTTTAGAAGCCTAATTGGAAACTTTTGCTTCTAAGATCTGTTTTTGACCAATAGAAAAGTTTTAAGCGAATTCAAGTTTGCCTAACATATTGCTCCTAAAGTTAGAAAATCAGGCTACGCTTTTTGCAAAAGAAAAAAAAAAACGCACACACTTAACTTAAAGATTTGTTAACAAATTTACTTATATTATCAATCATGCGATAGTTTATTTCCTCTCCCGACACAGAAACGAGCCAAATTTCAGGGCTGCCAGACACTTTTTTTTTCGATATCCCCAAACTTTTTAAAATATGTTTTTAATGTAGTGGAATTCAAATTTATTTCATTATTTATTTTATTGATATTAAAAAGCCCATAAGCAAAAAAATTTTTTTTCTGTAAAGTAAAAAGGCCTAACTATCATAAAAACGTCTATAAGGAGTGTAAAAGGCTATTGATAAATTGAGTAAGACTTTCATAATGAATTAATGAAACGGTTGTGGATTTTAGATAGACATTATTGAATATCAGCCCTCGATTTACTACATATTAAGAGGCAAGTAAAGGAGTTTAAGGTTTCATCGTTTTTAGTTGGACAGACAGGTTAGCGTGGTTTGGGATAAGAAACAAAGAAATTGTTTTGAAATTATATATTTTTTTTTTCGGAAAAAGAAAACATAAATTAATATTAAAAATAACATAAAAATATTGCATTATAGAATTATTTGAAATTATATTCACAATAAGAAAAAAAAAATCATGTGAGTCCGATCACAGGGGAGATGTGTAAACATCTAGTAAATCTGTGTTCACACATGAAAGTTTTCTTGCTGAAACAGCATTTTTTAAAAAAGTGACAATTTTGCCCAAAATTGCCACAAAAAGATTTTTATTTCTTGATTTTTGTTATTTGCTAGAGATTATCTTTTTATTATCGATGATTTTTATGAACAAGTGCAAAAAACCGTATGATTTTATGAGCTTGAAAAAACCTTAAATTTTTAGCCATTATCTACAACAAACACACGTAGATTTCATGCTGAAAACAAAGGTTCGGGTCAATTCTGGCGCAGAAGCTGTTAGCTTATGCCGTTTTCTTTTCTGACAAAAAATGTCGCCCTTTTTTGGAAAAGTGTATTTTTATATATATTCTGAATTATGAGCAACCTTATATTATATATCAATCGAAAGGTCTCAAAGTGCTGTGTTCACAAATGCAAAAAAATTTGACTATTATCCTCTTGGAAGTCATAGGGTGAAAATATTCAAAAAAGGGGAACAATGGGGAAATATTCTCACACTATGACCTGAAAGAAGTCAATGGCTGGAATTTTTTGTGATTTACGAAGGCTTGACTTTGAGACCTTTCGATTGATGTATAAGATAAGATTGCTCTTAATTCAGAATATATAAAAAAAATACACTTTTCGAAAAAAGGGCAACATTTTTTGTCAGAGAAGAAAACGGCATTAAATTACAATCGATACGTGGCAAATTCAGCACATTCTAGTTATTAAAAACTAATATAAACGCCCTAAATTACATATTTCAGTGACAATGGCAAAAGAAATGACAAAACAGAAATTTTTAGATTTAGTTGTCTTCTTTTCTAGCCGGTCTACATATACGTATTAATTTAGAAACTGGAAAAGTCTTGAGTTTATAGGTGATACGGGAGAGACGAATGGCAGGGGGTACATACTTTCATGTACTCTGAAATTCTCTTTTGTTTCTTACTTCGCAATTGTCAAAGTGAAGTTATTTTAAGTTTTCTTTAATTTTTATGTTTTGTTTGTGTTAAGAAAGATAACAAATTGCAATAAAGTTAATTTTAATGAATTAAAATGATAAAATAAACAGATAAAATGATAAAGTAAACATGGACAAATCTTGATTTCAATACAAAAATTGCAGTGTGTAGACACGGATGAAAGTTTAAAAGAGAAGTTTTAAGAGAAAGAAAAATTTCATGTGTAAACCGGGGCTAATTAAAAAGATTTTTTATGGCACTTTTTTAAAATCAAAAAGAAAGCGTCATCTATGTATCACTTATAGCAATCAACTGCAGGGGCTCTGCTAATATAAAAATATTTATTATTTCAACCGGCTAATTTTTCGTTTTTTATTTTTAATTTTTAATTTTTTGTTTTTCATTTATTCATTTTTCATTTTTTTATTTTTCATTTTTCATGTTTCATTTTTTTTTCATTTTTAATTTTTAATTTTTAATTGTTTATTTTTCATTTATTATTTTTCATTTTCTATTTTTTATTTTTCATTTTTATACCCTATACCACTATGTGTAACTACCAAAAATATTTGACCTAGACCCATCTTTTATTATACCGATCGACTCTGATTCACTTTCCGAGTCGATTTATGCGATGTCCGTCTGTCCGTCCGTCTGTGTGTCCATGTAAACCTTGTAATCAAACTACAGGTCGCAAATATGAATATATTTTGATGAAATTTGGTACACAAGCTTACACAAATTGGGTTTGTATGCGTTTATTATATCCATTAGTCAGCATTCCAAAAATAATCCTTATAGGACAATTCTTAGTCATAGGCCCCATATAGAGCTGCTTCCCGATATTCACTTAAATCGATCAAAAAACAAAAATATTGCACAGATTTTTCTCAAATTTGGTTTGTATATATTTTTTCAAAATATAAGAGACTACCAAATATGGTCAGGATCGGTCCATTTTTCAACCTAGCCCCCACATAAATATAACACCCAATATGAACTTTTTCATATCTGCAGCCAAAAAAATTAATAATGCCACTCAAATTTAGTTTATGCTTATTTTATATATATTCAATTATTTGGACCGGAAAAATAGGGTCTCTTAACCATGGCATAGAGTATCGTATAGTCGGTCTGGACCGACTATAATTTTCTCACTTGTTTATTTTGCATTTTTTATTTTTCAGTTCTCACTTTTTCATTTTTCGTTTTTTATTTTTAATTTTTTATTTTTCATTTTAATTTTTCATTTTTTATCATTCATTTTTAATTTTCAATTTTTTCACCAATACTCTCATGTAACGCTGTTTTTGTGATGGTATGGTGAAAAATAATCAAAAATATTTTCTTTTACAATATCCCTTTAAAAAATCTCCAACATTTTTAAATCTTCCCCAAAAAAACTTATCCTTATATGAACTTTTTCATATCTGCAGCCAAAAAAATTAATAATGCCACTCAAATTTAGTTTATGCTTATTTTATATATATTCAATTATTTGGACCGGAAAAATACGGTCTCTTAACCATGGCATAGAGTATCGTATAGTCGGTCTGGACCGACTATAATTTTCTCACTTGTTTATTTTGCATTTTTTATTTTTCAGTTCTCACTTTTTCATTTTTCGTTTTTTATTTTTAATTTTTTATTTTTCATTTTAATTTTTCATTTTTTATCATTCATTTTTAATTTTCAATTTTTTCACCAATACTCTCATGTAACGCTGTTTTTGTGATGGTATGGTGAAAAATAATCAAAAATATTTTCTTTTACAATATCCCTTTAAAAAATCTCCAACATTTTTAAATCTTCCCCAAAAAAACTTATCCACAATCGCAAAACCCTATGTTAAGGGGGGGCACAACCCCAAATCTGGCAGACCTGGGTTCTATTAAAACCAAACGAATTGCTCTCGCTCCTATTCTCTCGGTTTCTCATTGAGTCTCAATTATTAGCGTACTACATTTAACTAATACATGTTAATTTTAAATTCTTTTTTTTTTGTTACAGATCTGAAAAGCAACACATGAAAATACCACGTGACATACAAGATGCTAAAATGCTGGCGAAAGTATTAGATCGTTATAAGGATATGTACTATTTCGAAGTTATGTTTGGTGTCGTCGTCGCTTATATATTGTATCCTTTTAACAAACAAAGTTAATAATTTTCCATTGAAACAGACCTTGGACCTTGCATTAAAAAGATAACATTTATTGCCTCTTACATACATGCTGAGAAGTGTGATAAGCTATTTTATATTTATTTTTCTTTTTAAATAGTTTTTTTTTGTGTCTTTTTTTGATACAATATTCTTATTGCAAAGGTATTCTGATCTTATTTAACTGTTATGTTTTTAAATTTGAATTAATTTTACTTTGCATTTTAATCGGTTCATTTTTTTATTAGGTTAACCTTGACCTCTTTTACTTATTGTCGGTTCATTTTGTCTAGAAAATGATTATGCTTTTTAAACACATGCTTATTGGATAACTGTCAACATATAATCTGTAGATAGAATTGACCTCACCTACATTACTACTATCATGAAAAAATTTAGTGCATCGTTTCAGAAGTAACTTTTCGAAAAAGTTGAAGTCTATCTTCTCAGTTGTCTACTGTGATCCATCAATCACAACATCTCTTTCACTGTTGATATTATCTTTGATAAGAGAAACTACATACTTCTTGTTTGCTTTGTGATCCTCGTGGTTGCTGTTCCCCACACAGTTAGGTTACTAACCTCCATTGCGCAGGTCATAGTTGATTAAGGGAGACCATACGTCGTAATAATCTGGAAATATGTGGTTGTACCCACGATAATTTGAAATCTAAAAATAATAATAATGATTTTCTATTGAGGACCTTTCAATTTTGAAAGATAATATAGGTTCAGAATGGGTTTCTCTCAGATATGAGGTATAAGAACTTATGTTATCACTTCACATTCAATTTTTGAGATTACTCTTATGTTTATATAGCAACGTCATATGTTTATTTAAGTTAGTGAATTCCCCTTTGTTTTTCTGTATATAAATATATAAAATTTCAGCTCATCAGTAACTCATTGCCTGAATAGGCTTTAATGTCTTTGATTTTCAGCGGTCCCTTAAACGCCCTACAAATAACACGTAGTATATACTCGTAGTAGTTTATTAAGACAACATCCTTACAGTTACTTAAACTTTCTCTGAAAACTGGGAAAATATGAATTGATAAATGTGTCAAACTGCTGTTGAAATTAATGATCGGTTTTTCTTTTTGCATCAAAATTGAAGAGTAAAAGTAAAAAATTTAGATTAATTTTTTAGGTACGAATCTGTTAGCTTTTAAAATTTAAGGGTCAGAACAAGTCGGCTTACAACATATTCTCAAAAATGAATAAACAAATATTGTTAATTTAATTTTTTATGTCATTGTCTTTCTGTTTTTATTTGTTTATATTTGTTTTCTTTTTGCTACTAATCACATTTTTTTGTGAATACGTATTATTTTAGTTTATATTGCGTGTTATCTTCGTTTGTGGATCGGGTTAGTCGAGGAAAAATATATACGTAATCGCATTAATCAATGGCATTTTTGTACCCTATACCACTATGTGGTTTGGGTATAATGACTTTGTGCTGCTGTTTGTAACTATCAAAAATATTTGACCTAGACCCATCTTTTGTTATACCGATCGAATCAGAATCACTATCTGATTCGATTTAACGATGTCCGTCCGTCTGTGTGTCCATGTAAAGTTTGAAATCATACTGCAGGTCGCAAATATAAATATATTTTGATGAAATTTGGTATATAAGCTTGATGAATTTGGATGAACGCTATTGAAATTGGTGTAATTCGGTCCATGTTCAGACCTAGCCCCCATACAAATGACCCTTATGAAATCAACATAAATTGCCATAAGATCCAAATTATCATATAAATCTTAGTCATATTGGGTTTGTATGTGTTTATTACATCCATTAATCAGTAGTCCAAAAATGATCCCTATGGGACAACTCTTAGTCATTGGCCCCATATAGAGCTGCTTCCCGATCTTCACTTAAATCTATCAAAAAACAAAAATATTACAAGGATTCTTTTCAAAATTTGTTTGTATATATTTTTGCAAAATACAAGAGACTTTACCAAACATGGTCAGGATCGCTCCATTTTTGGGCCAAGTCCCCATATAGATATAGCATCCGATATGAACTTTTTCATATCTGCAGCCAAAAAAATTAATAAAAATCCCACTCAAATTCGGTTTATGCTTATTTTCTATATCCAGTTAGTTGGGCCTGAGAGATAGGATCTCTAAACCATGGTATAGGGTATCGTATAGTCGGTCCAGACCGACTATAATTTCTTACTTGTTTTTTTAAATTCAACAGAAATAGCTGTTTTGATATAAAATAGCAACCTATGTCTATAAAAATCTATATGCCACTGTTTTTAAGTTTAATACACCATAACGAATTTTTGTTTAGATTAATGTTGATTATTAACCATTAAGGTCAAAATACTCGTACAATAATGTTATTTCTAGACTAGAAAATATATGGTTTATAAAAAACATCTGAATATAAACCTTTTTATACCCTCCACCCACATTGGCAGAGGGTATATGTATATAGGTTTGTCATTCAGTTTGTAACGCATCGAAATAAATTTCGGAGACCCCAAAACCATATATTTTCTTGATCATTATAACAAAGGAAGTCCGTCTGTCTGTGGAAATCACGATCATGGAGTCAATATCTAAGCTAGACCGTTCGTTTTTGTATAAAATCGTTTTTTAAATTCCCAAAGGAGTTGCTATTTAAAATCGTCAACATCGGTTAAAGGGTCACGAGATATGAATGAAACTTTGAAAAAACTCTTGAAAAATAAAATTTTTCAGTGTGTTTGTTGTTTTTCCTAAGATATGTATATAAAATATGTTGTAATTCTTCTTATTGTTGAAGTCATTGTAGTTGTGTGTATATTAATACTGCACGTGTCACATTGGCCTAAGCAAGTGTTACCACATATTTTTTATCGTTAAAATTAAAAATAAAAAATTAAAAACTAAAAATTACAAATTAAAATTAAAATTAAAAATTTAAAATTTTTAATTTAAAACGAAAACTGAAAACTTTTAAATTTAAAATTAAAAATTAAAAATAAAAATAAAAAATTAAAACTTAAAAATTAAAAACTAAAAATTAAAAATTTTAGTTTCATTCTTTAATTTCTTACATGGGGCCAAATCAGCGAATTCGATATCGAGTAATATTTAGAGAAGACGTGTTACATAATTCATTAACTGTGTTATAGTAAAATTATTCTTAGTATTTTATTTTAGAAAGTAAAAAATTAATTTCGATCGAAAAATTTCGATAGCGAATGAGGTGATTTGGCCCCTGTTTTTATTGTTTTTTGTTTTTTGGATTAAATAAAATTATTTTAAAATAATTTAATAATTTGTAGCCAAAAATCATTTGATTTTTTTTTTTTATTATCGTATAACTTCCAAGGTCTCAAAACATTCAATAGGGATCAAACTTTAAGTGTTATAACGCCTGCTGCGTTAAATAATGAATTTCATTAGTGTTCTATGCAGTACTTAGGGAACTTGTACGATTTCCATTCTAGTAATCAAATAGTTATTTTTATAAAAAGAAATTGTAATAAAAATTGGCCACAAGAAAACCAATTAACTTTAAATTTAAAAATTAAAATTTAAAAATTAAAAATTAAAATTTCAAAATTAAAATTTCAAAATTAAAAAGTAAAAATTAAAAATTCTTGTAGCCAATCATTCGAATTTTTTTATTTTGGAATTATCGTATGACTTTTAAGGTCTCAAAACAGGTTTATATGGATCAAACTTTGTGTATTATTATGATGCCGGCTGCGTGAAACAATGAAATTCATTGGTTTCTAAGTACTTAGGATCTTTGTTATAATAGAAATTGGCCAACAAGAAAACCAATTAACTTTAAATTTAATTGGTATTCGGATTTAATGTTTCAGTATCGGCAACTGTTTGAAAGTGGTAGCCGTACCCAATATTGGGTGGAGGTTATTAAAAATTCGGCACATCCGAATTTAACTCTCTTGTTTGATATAGTGTTTGAATAATATATTTTGGAACATATTAAAAGTTAATAAAATAGATATAAAAACTTGTTTGGTAAAACTGTAGTATGTACATTTCAAAGTGTATTAATTTCAAATAAGATTCTAAGGGTATATTCACATTCACAACAATACGATTTAACATTACATTTCGAATTTACGTGTTGTTTCACTTAAAAAAATTATTTTTCCATATCAGATCCTCCACACCACTTTGCAGATAAAGTATATATATTCTTGATCTTTATAACTCGAGTCCATATTAGCGATATCCGTCTGCCTTTCTGTCTGTTGAAATCACGATAATTCACGAAATAAACCATTTACCATTTACCTGGGTAAGCTAAGGATGACATTGTTTGTCATTATTTCGAGTAGGTTGATATTTAAAATGAGGTGTCACTATGTCACTAATTTAGTGTATTTGTTGTAATAATTTAGTATTAAGTTTATCAAATATTTTGTTTTCATTTGTTTTAAATACTGCAATAAGTGCAGATATTAATGTAAACGTAAAACCTAGGTGGAGGGTTTAAAAGATTCGGCATAGCTTTGTTTTAATTTAATTTTATTTAATTCAATAAATAAGTTCTAATCGGCTACAAATTTCAATAACAAATTGTTTATACAACAATAGAAAAGTAAAATTGTAAAAATAATTAATTGCAATGTTAAGGAGTTTAGCATAATATCGAGATGGGATGAATCGCTATGAATACGTTATATTATGTTAACTTTTTCTATGTTCTTATATTAATACATAATATTTAAAGCTGTTGCCGTTACTTGTGGTTAACCTTAATGTAATAATCTAAATATTGTTTAGTCTACAAACATTTGCCATTCCAGGATCGCTATTCCTATCCATATTACTTGGATTCTTGTATCGTTTTCCCATCGCATTATTCCTCATCTGTTTCTGTTCATCGCTGGGCGCAACACTATGCTATAGCTTATCGAATTTAGTAGGCCGAAGACTAATTAGACATTTTTGGCCGAAAAAAATCGGAGAATGGTCTAAACATGTCGACAAACATCGTGCTAGTTTATTCAACTATATGCTTTTTCTACGCATGACACCAATTCTACCAAATTGGTTTATTAATTTGGCTTCGCCCGTTATTGGAGTACCGTTATTTACATTTGCATTTGGAACATTTTGTGGTGTAGCGCCACCATCCGTTTTAGCTATACAAGCGGGTAAAACACTACAAAAGATGACTAGTTCGAGTGATGCATTCTCATGGACCTCAATGGGTGTATTAACAGTGTGTGCTTGTTTGTCGCTGGTGCCAGGTCTCTTGAAGAATAAGCTTAAAAAGAAAATTGAATAAAGAAAGTGGAAGAGAATGAATGAATGAAAAGAAGCTTAAAGAGTGCTAATATAATTCTAATTGCAATGATACAAAATGAAACAGAGGAGTGATTTTTTAAGTGTTTAAATCAAACCACACGATATACATATGTATATTTTTAGTTGTTTATTTCTTCCATTATCATAGCTTAATTCCAAATGTAAACAATTTTTATTTGTTGCTGTAAATTTTTTTTTCCTATAGATAAATAATATCGAAATACATTAATTATTTGAATTTGAATTTTAAACAAGGCCTAAAACAGGGATATATTTTTATCAAAAATCCGAGAGAAATTAAAAAAAAATGTCGATCAAATATTCTAGTTCGAAAAAGAACAGAGAATTTGAGATGTTTTGTAAAGTAATAAAAATGTTTTGCCATTAGGCAAAATATTTGAAATTTTATTTAAAATGAAATGAAAATCTTTAATTGATCAAAAAATTTAAAATTAATGTTGATTTTGCGTAGTTAAAACTGACAAAATAACCATAAAAACAGGAATATTCTTTTTGGTCTGAAAATCTGTGTTTTGTCTGGACTATTTTACACACATGCATACATATATACATAATCATAATTGCAAAAGTTTTTCTTTATGCTTAAGAGTTTTTTTTTAAATAATTTTATTAAATTATGCTTTATTGTATACAGTATTTTTATTTTTAAATAATAGTATTAAATATTTTGTATATTTTTTAAATAAGTCTTCTTGCTATGCTTCTTTATCTTATCCATTATTAGACCCTATACCACTATGTGGACGATGTCCGTCCGTCTGTGTGTCCATGTAAACTTTGTAATCAAACTACAGTTAGCAAATATGAATATATTTTGATGAAATTTAGTATATAGGCCATAGAATGAACGCTATTGAAATTAGCGCAAATCGGTTCATGTTCAGACCTACTGCCCATACAAATGACTCCTGATTCCCGATCTTTACTTAAATCTATTGAAAAACAAAAATATTGCACAGATATTTCTCAAATTTGGTTTATGCTTATTTTCTAAAGCTAATTAGTTGGACCTAATATATATGGTCTCTAAACGCATGGTATAGGGTATCGTATGGTCGGTCCATACCGACTATAATTTTCTTGTTATTTTTTATTTAGTGTGTATGAACACATATATATATATATATATATACATATGTTTTTTTGGGGCCCTATGCTCCTTATAGGAGTTTCGGGAACATATATATATATATAATGTTTTTTTGTCAATATTATTATAATTTTGTAGTTAGTTTTACAGAAATACAGTTTTTAAACCAAACACCAATTTTTTTTTAATTTAGTTTTAAAATGAAATCTAGAATTTTGTGTGTAAGTGTATAGTAGAATTGAAATTTGGATAAAGTTTTATAAATGCTCTGAAAAGTATTCGTAACGGAATACTAAAAAGTATTTCTATAAATGTATACATTATTAATCATATTCGAAATATAAATTATATAACAAACATTATCACAAAATATTTAAATGTTGAGCAGCGTCGTAACGTACAGACGTACTAATTTTATTATCGTATTTTAATAAAATTGTCTTTTAACTCAAATCAAAGAATTATTGTGTAAGAACTAATAAAATAAAAGTTTAAAAAACCGGTAAAAAAATGTTTCTATTTTATTAATGAATATTTAAATAGATCGATAAATATTTGTGTCCAGATAGCAATTTTATAAGTGCCCATATATTTGAATTCTCATTTTTTTTTTTTAAATATTAAACATTTTTCTCCGAAAACACCGAACTGCTTATAATTTTAAAACACATACATACATGTACCAATATTAATTAAATTTTTATTAGGATAATAAACAAATATACTACTGACTTTTAAGGGGTTTTTTAAAAGTTAATGTTAATGTTCAATTTTTGTTAATCCCGACCCATTTTCTAAATTAAAAGAATTTATTTTTATATGTTTGAATAAAAAATTATTATTTATTTTAAATTTAGATTATTGCTTTAGGAAGCGAATTTCAAAAGGAGCACTAGGAAAATGTGATTTATCTTGCCTTTGATACAATATGCAAGTTTTGCAATAGAAATACATACATCAAGCAAAAAAGATTTTGGTATAAAATACATATAGATTTTTTTTAAATAAATATTTAACACTATATTTGAAAAATACATCATTGTTTTAAACTTAAACTAATTTGGTTAAAAGCTAAAAAAAAAATGTAATATAAAAGCAGACTTGTATTTCAAAATGCTGAGATAGATAAAATAATCATGATAATTAAAAACTAAAATATGCAAAGCAAATATATGAATAAGGAAACTTGATTGTATAATATAAATTAATATGAATTGTGAAAAGAAAATCAAAAAAGGAATGAACCTTTTTCCCAAATAAGAGTAAAGTGGTATAATTTCCTATATATATAACTTCAAATGAAATTGCAATGCAATGATCATTGTAAATATGGATTTTGATGAAATAAAGTACATTTGATTAACATATTTGTATTGCTGCATGTGAAAATAGGTGGAAAGATGGAGAGAGAGAGAGTGTGAATTAATGAGTGGTAAGACGCACTCCACTCACTATTCGGATGGAGTTAGATCACGTTCTTGTTCATTTTCATTGAGTATCTGTGATAGTAAGTCGTGAACCGGTTCAAAAACTTTTTTGGCTCCAGTATTGGTAAGGTTTTTGTAATCAAACATATCATGATGACTAATGGAATCATCCATCTGCACTAGACCTTTTGCAATGTCAACAGTTTGTACACGATTGAGACCCACAACTTTCTCTTTAATCAGACTATTAACTTGGATGTTTTTATCACGTAATTTGTTCGGTTGATGACCACGAGGTAGAAGCGACTGCATAAAAAAGAAAAAGGAAAGATTTCAATAATATTAGTTGTAAAAATCCATGACACTATTTACAGGTAACACAATATAGGAATCTGGTAATTTTGAACGTATCCTCTGAATAATTTCATATAAACCATCTGCTACTTCTTCTGGTCTATTCTCCACATTGTTAGTACCAACATGAAGTACTACAATTTTTGGTTTAACATTGTCTAACTCGCCATTTTCCACACGCCACAATACATTTTCACAACGGTCACCACGTATACTAAAATTAAGGCAGTGCATGGGGGCGAAGTAATGATGCCATGTTTCGGTGTCCTGTAGCGTTTCCAATATACAGTCGCCCAGGAATATGACATCCGGATCCTTTTCACGACATTCCGATATAAAACGTTTGTGTACGCTAGGGTGTTATTAAAGGGATATAAGAAATTCACATTTTTATTGTGGTTCATAGTATTTTACCTCAACCATCTATCGTCGCCTTCATTGTCTTTTCTTTGGGCGGCTACCACACAAGAATTCATTTTGTTTTACTAATCGTTCTGATATACAGTGTCTTTATTTTGTAACAAGTTAAACTTTTTTTTTAAACTTGCAAAAATAAAATAAAAATCCTATAGAAAATATTTTTGCGAGCGTCGATTAAAATGACAAAATCACAAACACATCTTCTTTTTGCGACTATTTCCAATCATAGGTGAAGTAATAACAAAAGTAATTGCGAATTGTACCGTTGTATTCGTCAATGTTTTACGTCTTGTTCCACAATATATGATCTGGAAATTATTAAATTAAATAAAAAACTCTACCAAAATGTTTAAATTCGACCATTTTTGCATTTACCCACCGTTTTTAATTCTTTTAGTCAATAAAACAAAATTCCACATCCTGCTTCAACAATAACAACACTGTATATATGTATATAACCAATTTTCATACTTTTTAAAGTATGGCAACACTATTGCGAACACAACAATATCAATAAACTGAATATTTGGATAAGGAAATAATAGAAATTGAAAAAAATCAATAAAAATCTTGTTGAAATCTACAAATGTTCCAAAGAGAAATGCAATATGAACACCGTAACACAAAAAAATCTTAAAGAACTATGTCGTGCTTGTTTAAGTACTATAAAAAGCCCTGTGCATATTATAAGTGAAAGTCGAGCTGCAGATGGGGATGGATCACCCAACAATGCCTTTTTACCAAATTTATGTAAATTATTTATGTTCCTCACTACATACGATGTAAGTAAGGAATATGATGATTTCCCGAAAAGTTTATGCAAATGGTGCTATGGCAAACTAATGGATTACGATGAGTTTCGAAAGAGGGCTTTTAAAAGTACTGAAGTTTTATATGAAGTATGGAGTAGCAAACAGGAGAATGGAAAGAAAAGTTTTTCTCTGAATGAGAATATAAATGACTCTGCACTTTACCAATGCTTTAAATTAGAACAAATTGATGATAGTGAAATAGATGACGATGATAAATTAGTAAGTTTGTTACAAAATAACACAATAACAATTTCGTAACAATACGATTTTTTGTTTATAGCTTTTACCTGAATTGGCCAATATGCCTATTAATATTAAACCTGAAACTTTTTTTGAGGCGACGGACACACAGTTGGCATTACCTTCCATAATGGAGGAGGAGAAAACGGATCAGGATCTTTTGTCATATGACGACAGTGAAGAAGATGCGGACGATGAAGAATTACTCCTTCGAAATGGTGCTGCCAACAATTCTAGTCCATCTATATATAACAATAATGGCAAAGCTGCCAAACATGTACTTACGACAAAAAGAGATCGGGATAAGAAGTCTCTTTATTGTAATTCCTGTAACAAACAATTCTATAAACAAGTATACTTGGATGCTCATATGCGTGGTACACATTTAGGTCAATCGAAACCATTTCAGTGTACAGATTGTCCGAAAGCCTTTACACGCTATAAACAATTATACCTTCATAAAAATTCACAACATAAACAATTGCAATTTCGATGCAATTTTCAAAATTGTGGAGCAACGTTTGCTGGAAAGTTAAAACTAAAGAAACACTGTAAAATTGTTCACAACTCATCCGATGAAATAATTTCACTTGATTATCAAGATCACGGATTAGAAGGGCAAGAAATAGATCATACATGTCAACTGTGTTGGCGTAGCTACAGTTCAAAGCGTGCCCTGAGAGAACACATCAAAAGGCACAATCAAATCAAAGAACATACTTGTCCAGAATGTGGTATAGCTAAGGTGACTCGCACAGAATTACAGACACATATGCGTATTCACACACCAAACTTGGAAAAATTTCCCTGTCCACAATGTCCACAAGTATTCAATCATAAAAATGCCATTTCTCGTCATGTCAAAGTTATTCATGAGGGTCTAAAACGTTTTCCCTGTGCCTACTGTCCCAAAAGATTTGGTACTCGAAATTCTCAGGTTTGCCATGAACGTTTACATACTGGCGAACGACCGTTTTCCTGTGAAATTTGTCAAAAAGCGTTCGTTCAGCAAGAGGGTCTTAGATCGCACATGAAAAATCATGATAAAAACTTACGTACGCATGTTTGCAAATTTTGTTCACAACGTTTTATTACGTTGAAAAATTTAAATGATCACGAAAGGAGGCATGCGAGTGATAAACCGCACATATGTAATATTTGCAGTAAAGGTTTTTACAAGGAAGAAGATCTTCGAATACATCGTTCTACACATTACGAATTTGTGGGTTCAGAAGATCAGGATATTGCAGTGCAACCAGAACATGACTCGAGTTCACAGAGCAGTAAGGCGGAAGAAGATTCTATGTATTAGTCATATGACTAGAGGCAGAAAATTTCTTTTATGGTTTCTAACTGATTTATATAAATGAAATACGTTTATTATTATATCATAGAAATAAAATATTATACAAAATTTTCAAAAATTAAATTCCTTAAGGTGCTATTACACGATGTGTTTTTTACATATGTACTGTCAAATTTTCCCACAATAAAAGTTGTACACATCGTGTGATACATATGAAACATTGTTTATGTACAATACATGAGGAAAGTCACATGTACATTTTTCCATTAGAACAGGTTCTATTTTGGCATGACAAACATATGAAAATACAACACTGCTTGTGGCGAAAGAAAAACAGAGTAAATTATAAAGATTAATATTGAAATAAAATTCAAATTCACAAATTAAATCAGCAAAAATTATGAAGCGTATGTAAAAGACAATTTTGACAGACATGCGGAATTTCATATGGATAAAAAAAAAGTGAAAGTACGTATGTAAAAAACACATCGTGTAATAGCACTTTTACCATTTTTTAGATGTGGGATTATTAAAATATTTTAAGTCACAATAATAAAACATCATGGCAACCATATTGGCTGTGGTTTTTTTATAACGGTTTTAGGTTTGCCGTCAATTTTATTTCGTGTCTAGTGTCATGTTAAAAACATATTCTTTTAAAACAATATCTAATAATTAATGAAAGTGTTTAAAAAAAATCAAATTTAAAGTGAAATTGTGCTAAACAAAATCTAAAAAACGTGTGTTGAAAATCAAATTTAAGATTTTTTGTTGTGTTAAAAGTGCACGCAGATGTATGAATTGTTCCATATATATTATTACTAGGATCGTTTTTAATTTACTCACTGGTTAAAATAATAGGGTGAGTGTGTTTTTCAATTAGTTTTTGTTTACTAATAAAATAAAACTGAATTAACTTAAAATAAACTTTGAAAAAAATTACAAATTTAAAAAAAATGTATTCTACTTACATATAAGAGAGTTAAATAAATGCTTATATTTATTTGTTTTTATTTTTTGCACACATAGACTAATGTAATTTGTAATCTTTTTGAAGAAATGAACTTATAATTAAAATAAAACTACTTTTGTTTATTGTGGGTTTTCATGTGCGACCGCAAGGAAACTTTTTGTACAAAGCGTTTGCCACATTCCGTGCATTCGTGCGGTTTTTCTCCTGTGTGTAATAATTCATGTTGTTTTAAATTATCACCCTTACCAAATGTTTGGTCACAATAGCGACAGACAAAACGGCGTATTCCTTGATGCACAACTTGAATATGTATGCGCATGTTGCTAGACCTGTAAAAGATCATGGGACAACTTGGACATGGATATTTCTTTTCCCTGGTGTGACTGTTAATATGAGACTTCAGTTCTTTTTTAGTGGTTTTCTTTGCTCCACAATAGGAGCACTCAAAGTTTTTTATACCAGCATGTCTCATTTTATGTTCATTTAAAGTGCGTTGTTTTACAAATGCTTTATCACATTCCGTACACTGGAAAGGATATAGTTCTTTGGGTCCATGTGTATATTGATGTTCTTTAAATGTTTGCAATTTTTTGAATGTTTTGCCACATTCTTCACATACATGAAGTTGAGGAGTTTTTACAAGTGGCTTCTCTTGCTTTCCTGGTGCTTGTTTTTTAATGTGATTTTGTCGATAGTGTTTCTTATAGCTGGGAGTAGTTGTAAACTGTTTACCACAATTAGCATGTTCACAAATAATACTTAATTCCTTCTCCCCGTGAACTTCATTTAAGTGTTTAAGCATTGGTGCGGACTTTTCAAACGAAATATCACATCTTGGACACTGGTAGGGTTTTAATCCGAGATGGATACGCATATGAATGTCCAAAATTTGTTGACTAACGCATCGGTATTTACATTGCTCACAACGAAACGCATATGTGTATATATTTCGTTTTGTAGCGGATATTTTCAATTTAGTTTCGGTATTTTGTTTGGAATCCTCACTTTTATATGAGTCATCTAATGAACTACAATCTTCGTCCTCGTAGGGTAAATCGCATTCTGAATCTGAATTTTCTTCTGCATTTTGACAAATATCACCATCTTTTGAACTATCATGTTCGTTTGCTAAATCATCTGGTTTTAAATAATCATACGAATCCAATTCAACATTTGCTGCTTCGTTTTTAATGCAAGTTAAACTTGAGCTACTTATCAAGGCCTAAAATAAAATACATTTTTATAACATATATCAAAATTTCTTGTAAAATTTAAGTTTAAGAACCTCTTCCATTTCCAACTCTTCTATGTTTGGTTCATTTTTGATAGACTTTTTTTCAGTCTGGAGAGTATCTATTTCAATTGTTATAAAATGTTGATCTACTTGAGCTTCTTTTTCGGACTGATGATTTATGATTTGTTCATCTTTTTCTTTATTTTCTAAAATATCACTTATTTTTCGTCGTGAGTGGGCACACATTTGGCGGAATTCTAAAAGGTCTTTTAATTTATTTCGACAAGAGTGACATATACTATTTGGATATGTATCAATTGCTAAAGGATTGTCTATTGTAGCATCTTGTAACCAATGTCGTATTCGTAAATCAAGGATATGGATATTACATTTTTGACGTTTTAACTCCTTTAGGCAAGTGCGACAAAAATTCTGCAAAGTTTCCAAAGAAATTCTTTCCATTTCTCCTAAATGTCCTTTTTATTGAGAAGGATTTATTTTAAACTTTTGTAAATATTTACAGCACAGTAAACAAATGCAATTGTTTTTAGTGTTGCATAAAATGTTCTTGAGTTTATTAATATTCGGTTATTTTCTTATCATATCTGCCATTAGGAACTGGTTTTGTTTTTAATATTGTTTATATTGTATTTTTAATAACTTAATTATATCAGTTGCACAATCCATTCGTGAAACTATTAATTTTTAAACTCTTTCTTTTAACTCATACTCTCTGTCTGTCTGTCTGTCGAGGTTCAACACCATTCCCCCTTATCCGATTGATCTGAAACTTGGCCCATAGTCTTGTGACTATAGATTAATTTTGGGGTAGTCACGCACAGTCACGCATAGTCACGCACAGTCACGGAGAGATTTAAAACGGATTTCCCCTCATCCTATCGATCTGAAACTTGGTCCATACACTCGCTGTGAAAAAAAGATTAACTTTGACTTAGTCACGCACAGTCACGCATGGTCACGCACAGTCACGGAGAGATTTAAAACGGATTTCCCCTTATCCAATCAATCTGAAACTTGGTCGATGTACTTGCTGCAAAGAAAGATTAACTTCGACCTAGTCAAGCACAGTCACGCATAGTCACGCACAGTCACGGAGTGATTTAAAACCCATTTTTCCTTATCCGATCGATCGGAAATTTGGGCGATAGACTTGCTGTGAAAACCTTACTTCCCCTCATCCGATCGATCTGAAACTTTGTCCATAGACTTGTGACCAAAGATTAATTTTAAAATAGTCACGAAAATACACGCACAGCCACGGAGAGATTCAAAACTCATAAGCATAAGGAAAGAAAGAGTTTTAATAAAAACTTTTTTTTTATGGGTTAAATTATTTTATGCAAAGAAAATACCTAGGAAAACTGGAAGGTGGTCGGAATTGAATGTAAAAAAACATAGTTAATTTTAGCAAGGTTGTTTTTATCGATTGAAATCAAAGTACTTTTGACGATGTATATTATACAACGTTTTAGTTGACATTTTTTTGTGCGAATAATATGGTAATTTTTATCGATTTATGCAAATGTATCCATAAAGTTCAGTTTAGTTTAGTAGTATTTAAATATTTTTAAATGACATCTCATATTAATTTAACAAAATATTATATACTCTGATTAAAAGTAAACATTTTAATAAAATTTACAGTTTACTTTATAAAAAGACTTATGTTCATTTCGTTCTTGACATCATTCGGCATCATATTGTAAAGATTTAATCCTTTGTAAAATAAATATTTTTGTATTACTGCTGTATCTGCTCACTGTGGTCTAAAGTCTATGACATTCCTAAGATTATAAGATTGAACCTCTCCAACATATCTTATTTGTGCGATCAAATAATCAACTGCTCGTCCCAATTTTATTTTTTTAGATAAAAAATATTGTATTAAGTTGCTGGATGTTCAGCCATTTCAGTATGTTTTTCCAGCCTAGTTATTTGTTGGTCGGATCAGCATGTAAATAAAACAGTTGACCCATACTCAAAATGTAGTTTTATCATAGTGTTCTCGATATTTATTGCGGCTAATATTATTACTTTGTTTCTTAAACGTTTAAAAACCTGATTTTCATGCAAATTTTCTTACATATGGTTTCGACATGATCTTTAAAGTTTAAATCTTTATCTATTAAGAAACCCAGATATTTTATATTATTTACTTTTTCTATTATTACATTATTTATTTTGAATATTATGTTTGTGTTCATATTGATTTCCATTAATTTGGTTTTGTTTTCGTTTAGTTTTAATATATTAATTTTTAGCCACTTATTAATATAATACTAGCAGATTCCAGACCAAACCAAAACTTTTATGGTTTATTATTATTGTGAATAAAGATAACAAATTCATTAACAAACACATTAACAAATTTAATAAAACATAAATAGCAACTTTAAATGCAATTTACTTAAAATAAAGGAAAAAATTTTAAAATCTGTAAATCTGCAAAACGGCTAAAAATACGTTTCAAATAATATACGTTTGGTCAAAATCGGGATAAAAAGGTAGAATAAAACATGGGTCACAAGAAATCGCCTAGTTTATTAATATTATAGATATGTATATCATTTTTAAATTTTCATTAAATATTTCCTCCGTTGCTGCTTCTGTGTAAATCAAAGTATAGTCTGCATATAGTACAGCTTCGCATTTCTCTAATGTATTTTTCATATATCACAAAGAGAAGAGCTCCTAAAATTAATTTTATTAAATATGTTTTTATGATCGGATATTTTATCTCAACAATTTGAATTTTAAAAATCTAAAATTAAAAATTTTATTTTATTGTTTAGGTTGTTTAAATTGTATTGTTCAGGTTTGCCTCAATAATGTCAATTTGACGCTGAGGCGCACTACCAGTGTAATGAATATTTTTATGTATAAATTTAAATAAAATTAAAAAAAAAAATTCTTTTATAGAATTTATTACCGTTTTTGATATTTGTTTAGATAAGTTTTGATTGATTTTACACATTTGTTGTTTGTATGTAGGAGTTAAGTACAACTGAATTATTGCAATATTGACGAGGTAAAACTCCAATTAAATGTCACACGTCTGCAGCTTTTCTAACATTGATATTTAAGTAAAAAAATGTTTAACTCTAAAAGCAAAACATTTTTTAAACAATTACCCGATTCAAGTAATCGATTACATAGACTATTTGTTTATGCAACATTACTTGAAATGTTAGCTTATAACCAATTTGTTTGATATTTCAAAACACAAGTTTTGTTTAATGTTTTTTTTTTAAATATTAAAATTAGTAAAAAAAAGATGTTGCCTGTAACTCGAGCTAATTTGGATTATATTTGCAGTATATGTCTCATAGATATACGTCCTTCTATATATTCGAAAAAAGTCTATGATGTTAGTAAAGAGCAGGATCTTTGCAAGCTACTTAAACTTACTGCTCATTTAGCAGTGCTAAAAAATCCAATGAATCAAACCTACATCGAGGAATATTGCAAAAAAATATGTGAATTATGTTACGTCAAGTCACAATATTCATTTAATTTTCGTGAGAAAATCTTGGCATCCACCATAGCGGTTAAGGAAATACTTGAAAGTGAAGATATTGATGACGAGGAAATAAAAAGGTTGCAGTCGTTCTGCCGCATTTGTTTAAATCGACTAAATTTCACACAGGGACAAACATTGACAATGAAATATTTGAAATGGTTAAAAGATTGCAGCGGCTTACGATTCACTTCATTAATTGAAACAGAAATATTTCGTCTAAAAGAAGGTACAAATATAACGGAACTTATGGTGGTTAATGATGCACTTTTTCCTAAACAGTTGTGTCAAAGGTGCATTAAAAACTTAAGAAATATGGAAGATTTGCGTAAACAAGCTACACAATCCTTTGATTATATGATATCAGTAATGGGCGATGACGAAAAGTCACCAACTGGTAGTGTACGAAATTTCCATGTTAATATAAAAAGTGAAAATGAGAATTTACTCAAGGCTCAGGAACAAAACATTTTTGAAAGCGAAGTCTATCCTGAAAACGAGATTAAAGTTGAAAATGAGCAGTTATTAGCCCAAGAACTAAAGTTTACATCACCGGATATAGAATTATATCATATAAATGAATCTAGGGATGATAGTTCAGATGATAATCTTACCTTTGAGACAAACTTTGTAGACAGTGATACGATTTTTACAGAGAAAAAACAACAATGTATAACTGGCGAAATACCGCAGGATCATAAGTCTTTTTTAAGAGATCCTATTGGTAAAGACGAAAACATTGAAAGTACAATTCCTCGAAAACAACTAAATAAAGAATTAAAAAAATTCAATACATTTAAAGATAAAACAGCTACAATAAAATATTCTGAACATGAAGAGGTTTTTAAAAAGGAATGTTTTTCGGATTTAGATTTCGATGATTCGGATGATAGTATAAAGCTAATACATTTAAAAAATAATACAAAGCCAAAGAGACTGAAACGTATTGAAATAGCTAAACGAAAAAAGAAAAATGTTAAGAATAACGATCAGGATAATAATATCAAAAATGAATTAATTTCACTTCCAATTCATAATGACATAATGGAGGATCAAAACGATTTGTTATCGGACAATCAATCAAATAGTCAAAGTAACGATATGGCAAAACCACAGATAATCCATTATACTAAAAAGGGTAGACATATTAGGAATACTGATAAGAAGTTGCCTGATTGTAACGTAGATCGATCTTTCGATTGTGCTGAGTGTTCTAAAAGTTTTCGTACGAGTTATGTATTAAAAAGGCACATTAAAGATATGCATTCTGCTACAGAAGAAAATATGTGTCCGTTATGTTCGAAATCCTTTAGGAGAAAACATCACTTAACGGGCCATATCAAAACAGTTCATGAAAAACTTAAACCATTTCAATGTTCCTATTGTGATAAAGCTTTTTCTACACGCACTATTAAACGGGTCCATGAACTCAGCCATTCTGATACATATCCCTTTGTATGTGATTGGTGTGCCAGACGTTTTCGAACATCCAGTCAACTTAAGATACATTTGGAAATCCATACCACACAACCGGAACTTTTATGTCCCATCTGCAAAAGAAACCAGCATACACCTGAAAAACTGAAGGAACATCTTAAAACTCACAATGAAAAACGTTTACAATGTACTTCATGTGGTAAATTTTTTAAAAGTAGTACTCATCTTCGGGATCATCAAAATGCTGTTCATCTAAAACTACGGCCATTTAAGTGTGAATTTTGTGATTTAGCATTTGGTGATCGAAAGACACGTAGAGTTCACGAAAACAGCCATAAGGAAGATAGACCGGAAAAATGTACCATTTGTAGTTGTGGATTTAAAAGTCGCAACACCTTGGGCAGACATATGAAAGAGTTTCACTTTACCGAGCAATATATAAAAAAAAATAAAAAAAACAAAATAGCAAAATCAGACACGCATCAAGAAGCCGTTATAAATGTTTAGCAGGATAGGGAAATACCTTGTTAAGTAACAATTAAAATTGATAATTTTATAAATAAATGTATATGTTTATAGTATCTATTCGTATCTAGTTAGTAAATTAAGTTATATTAATAAATAAAAGTAAATAATTTGCATTTTTAGTCTTGTATGTGACACTAAATTTTTTTAAAGCAAGCCTGTTTTAAATTTTCGTTTTTGGAGTAGCCTAAAGTACGTACTTAAATATATTTTTAATTTATTATTAAAAGAAGGAATTTTCATGGACAAGTGGAAATCAACCATTACTTCAGTTTTTAAAAATGTAATAAAGATGAAGTTACTAGTTATAGGCCGATATGTAAATTATGATGTGTTTCTAAAGTATTTGAACATGTTATTAAAAAAATTACTTTTCCTTTCAAAATCTATTATTTATCCTTATTAGCATGGATTTTTTTCTGGTAGGTCTACTACACAGTTTACACTGCTATACACTGGGGTCTACTACGACCAACTTAATTGTTTTCAGTGAGTATCTGCACTGGAACACGGTAGTCAAGTTGATGTGGTTTATACTGACTTATCTAAAGCCTTTATTATAAGTTGCAAGCAATGGGATTGCATTCTAACTTTCTTATGTGTATAAGATCATACCTATCTAATAGAATTTGCAGAGTGTTAGTTGAGGATTTTGCATCGTTCCCATATGTTCAAACCCCCGGTGTTCTTCAAGGCAGTGTTTTGGGTCCACTCCTGTTTAATTTGTTTATTACTGATGTCTCTAATTACTTTACTAAGAAACGCTTTTTGCATTATGCTGATGATTGATTGATTTATATAACTTACAAAATGATTTAAATAATATTCGTGATTGGTGTTTGGTTAATAATGTGCTTTTAAATCTTTCAAAATGTCATCATGTCTCTTTTTCTAGATCTCGCAATCCGATACCGTCTTGTTTTAGTTTGGGTGGTCACAATTTAACTACTATTGACATAATAACTGATCTGGGAGTTGTTTTTGACTCTACAATGTCTTTCATTCCCCATATAAATTATATAGTACCGAAAGCATATAAAGTCCTTGCATTTATTAGGAGAAATTGCTCTGATTTTTCTGATCCTAATACATTAAAATTGATCTACACATCTTATGTTAGATCATAATTAGAGTATGCTGCTGTCGTGTGGAGTCCACTTTGTGGGAAACACATCTCTCGCATTGCGCGAGTGCAACGATTATTTATTAAATACGCTCTCTCGTCAATTAATTTTGTTGATCCCTTACCATCATATGAAGCTAAAACCTTGCTTCTTGGTCTTGAGACTTTAGAATATAGGTGTAGATTTCAAAGCTTATTGTTTATATTTGATTTGATTACTTGTGGTATTGATTGTCATGACTTGCTCTCGCAGATATCATTTTATGTCCCTCCTAGAATATTACATCATAAGCATCACATATTTAATGTATCGTACCATCGCACTAATTATGCAATAAATACACAGTACGTTAAATCGTGCTTGTAACGATCTCAATAACATAAATGAAACGGCCGTAAAAAAAATTTGAATATTGCACTTCAAAAGAAAGTTTTAAGCTGTTTCTCTTTGAGTTATTAAATTTATTAAATCAGACAAATTTATTTAATTTATGTATTAATTTTTAATTTAAGTCTGTAAGGAACTCTTGTATTCCATTGACTGAATAAATGAAATGTAATGAAATTATATGAAACTACCTAAAAATTTTCCCTTACCCAAACTTAGAACGATTTACCAATTTTATATTGTAAATCTTTCTTTGTCAAAATCCTTTTAGTTGGCAACACATACAGCTGTTCTGTATATGGTATCGATATTTTTTCATTACCGTCTCTTTTCCGAGTACAAATAATAATGAAAATGTAAAAATAATTGTGTTAAATTGTGATAAAGATTTGTAAAACACTCCAACCAATAGAAGATATACAATGGAAAGTGAGAAAATATTGATGGCAGCTGGCGTCACTGTGGCAGCTGTTGTGGGTGCTTTTGTTTTTTGGGGTCCTTCTGGTAAGTCACGCCATTTCTTTACCTCCCACTGAACAGACGGTTGAATGGCGTAATAAACTGAAATCATTTTCTGCTTATTAAATAAAAACGATTTTCTTTAAAGGCAATTCACGTTTGCGTCAACGTCGTGGGCAAATTGCCGGACTTCATAATTTTGGACAGACTTGTTTTTTAAATACACTGCTGCAAGCTCTGGCAGCTTGCCCTCAGTTTATAGCATGGTTACAACTTTACAATAATGCTACACCCGATCGTAAAAGTTTAATCAGCTCCCTTTTGAGCACTTTAGAGGTTATCAATGGTACTCATACGAGTTTGAGGGGTGATCCGTATTCGCCGGGTACAGTTTTACGAGCTCTGAATGCTTTGGGTTGGGTAATACCACAAGAAGAACATGATGCACATGAATTGTTTCATGTGATGTTATCGACTCTGGAAGAAGAAGCTCATCGGCCGAAACAAGTTGGATCCCTGTCAGATGCTTTGCCCGTTGGTAATGGTGTTGGCGATCAACCCAATAGACCATCTAGTGCCATGTTATGCGATTTTCTTAATGCCGATTATGATGAGGCTACCGGGCTATCACGAATGGTTCGATCCGAAGCCCACACACCCGATACACCAGCCTCTATCTGTGATCTTGAACTACATGCTTCATCACCACCAGAAGCTATGGAAATCGATTCATTGTCACCTCCAATTTTCGGTGGTAGACCAAGTCGTTCTCGAGATGGCCTTAACAAAAGATCTTCGGGATCTTGTCGTTCTCTTGAACGTTTAACACGTGGACCTGGCAAAGTTTCGGTGCGTTTCACTTCTGATATTTAAGATCAAATTAAATGAATGTGATAAAATTCTATATCCCATACTTTAGATTTGGTCTGAACAAATGCCAACTCAGGTACCACATCCTTTTCAAGGTGCAATGGGCACTCAAATTGTTTGTAACGGTTGTGGATTTAAGGTTTGTTTGAAAACAATTGATATTTCACTACAAAAGCAAATTGCAAGATAATTGAGAAATGAATGCAAAACGTTATTCTCTTATTTATTGAAATAATTTTTAATTATTGATTTCTCAATCTTCGCAAAACAATTTTTGTTTCTGCCTGTAAGTTCTTTTTTGTTCTTTTATAAAGAACTATTTATTTTCTTCCCAATAGTCTACTGTGCGTTATGATAAATTCGATAGCATAACATTAAATTTGCCATCCCAGCGACGGTCTGGTTTGAGTTTGGGTCATTTGTTAAGTGACTACATAACATCCGAAGATGTTAATGGTGTTAAGTGCGAATCATGCAATGAAACCACAACACACACCAAATCTCTAACATTTGCTAAATTACCAGCTTGCCTCTGTTTACATATAGCACGCACAGTTTGGTTACCAACAGGTCAGGTATGTAAAAGGCAGGATTACGTACATTTTCCAGAGAGTCTGTCAATGGCGCCATATAGTTTTGTGCAACCACATTTAAATAGTCAGGTTAGTTAAAGAACAAATGTTATAAAGATTTTGATGATACTGACTTAAATTGTTTAATTTTTAGGCTGGTACTCCTTGGGGTTCTACCATGTCATTATTTTCTTCTAGTCTACCCATGAACAATATGGGTGCCGGTGGTGAAACATATGGTACAGGCTTTGCCATGTTTCCTCGTAATCTCTATCGATTATTGGCTGTTGTTGTTCACTCGGGTGAAGCAAACTCAGGTCATTTTGTAACCTATAGAAGAGGAGCTTTACGAAATAGTCATCGGTAAGATTAAACGCCCCATGTTCAAAAAGAAACAGTAAGCAATAATTTTTTTTTTATTATTCCAGCTGGTTTTATACATCTGATACTGTGGTTCGAGAAGTATCTATAGAAGAAGTTTTAGGTTCACCGGCTTATTTAATATTTTATGATCGTAGTCCCCAGAGGCCTTTACGTTGAATTTAAATAGGGATCTCAATGTTAAAAACCCAACAACAAACTTTTTCTTTCTTTTTTTACTTCCCATGTAACGTGGACAAATGTATTAAGCAAAAAAACAGCAACTTAAACAAAACTAATACGGGATAATGCATTTCGTTTTTTTTTTTGTATATAACAAAATGAAAAAAAAAACAAGCTGGATAATAAAATAAATACTCGTTCATATAAAGCGTAGTAGTGATTTCTCTTTAATATTTATATGTATGTTATTGTCGAAATATTACATTTTCTCAACAGAATTAAGAATTTCAATAAAAAAAAACATTAAATATTACAATGTATTTTTAACTGTATCACATTTATGCGGTGTTCCTATAAATCGTATTTGTTTTAAAAATACATATTTGTTCTATAGAAATCAAAAATTCGAGTATTGTTCTTTTAAACATTTATTAGAGTATGATTCCATGATTCAATAATAGCTTTTAAACTTTTGGTGGACATATAATTTTTACATAAGTCTTATAGTCTAAAGCGTATAAATTTGAGGAGATAATATGGTGTGCAGGTAAAGCTTTCGAAGCTTCGATTGGTATAATAGAGGTATTTGAAGTTAAACGTTTTTGTCCTTTTATTGGCATCCAACCTGTTAGGGGTTTCAAATTTGCCACCATAACACTACGAATGCCAACATTTAGCCCTATTAATGCTAAAGAATCATCTCGATATTCCTTAAGCATCTGATCACAGAGGCTTAAGCCATTGGAGGCATCCAAAACGTAATCGATATCACGGAAATGTTGTAAATAATTAGTTTGTATTAAGTCGATAAAGTTTTTAGGTTCTGTTGTAAAAGCCTCAGCAAGTTCTTCAGGACTATGAATAAATTTTTTGCTATCCGTATCTAAAATAAAGGAGAAAAGAAAAATGATTCTTGAAATAAATGTTGTACTTTTCAAAACATACATTTTGGATTGAAAACTCTTCCCAAACCGTGCATCATAGTAACACATTCATCACGTCCTACAGATTTTAAAGTTGTTTGTGCCTTTCTTTTTCTGGATGTTGTTGGTTCTTCCTTCGATTCAATACGTTTTGTAAGTACATTGGGGGCTCCCTTTAGTGAGGAGAAATGTAGATTAATTAAAGCATTTCTAATATCTCCCTGAGCTGATACAATTATTGATTCTATTATGTCAGCCGATGGTGTCTTGTAAATTTCGCAATGTGGTGGCAAACGCATAAAATTACAAAATCTTTTCATTGCCTTTTGCATTATGGTCGATGCAACCGCATTGAAACTGATATGATTGATAAGGAATTTCTGTTTTATTTGGTCGGTAAATAGATTATAACTGATGTTCAGAACTCGTCGTTTAGCATCGGTAACAATGAAAATTAATGGTGATTTGCCATAGTTGAGATAATCTCTGTGAATAAAAGGGGATACAAATATTATTAATTGGGAAACATGAATATTGTCGATTCAGGAAAATTTGTCATACAAATTTAACATAAACATATATTTTTATGAAACTTTCCTTCATGGAATTTTAATATTTATGTTGTTTTTAGAATCTAGAAATCTTTTCGGTGTTACTTACTCTAATATTTCCTGAAATGACGAATTATCTCTTAAGAGAAAGTTTGGAAAATCTTCTATTAATAATAAACGTTTATCTCCTGTCGGTTCAAGTAACGATCTATAACGTGAAGCTTTAAATAAGAAGTTTTTGAACGCTTCCACTTGTGAACTCACATAAGAATCGCCATATAATTGATCGCCCAAATTGTATACCATCTCCTGATCCACAGGATTAATCCATTCTTGTATATGCATTTTGTTCTCTTTCGCTAATGTTCTAATTGCTGCTGTTTTACCACTTCCAGATGGTCCAGTTAAAAGACAAAATTGTGCGGGTTTCTTTCGTTTCATAAAGTCACAGTGTTTAAACCACTGCTGTAATTCCAACAACTTTTTGGGATGTACGGCCAATTCTTCACTGCTGTTGGGTGCAAATATATCAATCCAACTTTCATTGGTAATTTGTCCACTAGTTTTTTGTGGAGATGATGTTGGGGTGTTTTTGTCTTTGTCATTTTTATCCTCACTGTTTAAATCTATATCGCAGTTTTTTTCTAATGAAGATTTTTTTCGTGTCGTTCGTTTTTGCTGGTTTCCTGTTGACCGCTTTGTGTTTTTTTCTGAATTGCTATTCTCCATATGCGATAGTTGGGAAAACATTGAATTAACCCAAGTTTTCTTTAAAAAACAACAAAATGTAGTCATTCTATAAATTTTATATATTCTTAAGATCATATTGTATGTGTACAAACCTTTTGGCTATTCATCTTAATGGTTTAATTATATTTTCCAATTTATTTACTTTTATATTGTTCAAATTTTAAAAATTTTCTCAGTTTTTGCATTATTTTAATTGGAACAAAACGAAAACGAACATAAGAATGTGGCCATACTTATTAAAAAAAACAAATCCAACGTGTACAGTGATGGTCATAAACTTCCCGCACAACTATTACGGACTCAGGTCAGATAATTGTTTAAAGTTTAAAAAAAATTAATGTGAATAAATTATTTTTGTAAAAAAAAAAAAAATAGGAACAAGTCTCGTTTAGGTGCACCACCCCGATTTTTTTTTTTTTTTTTGGAAATAGGGGTATTTGAGGTGATTTAGAAAACAATTTTTTTTTTTGTCGGAAACCCATATTTTCCGAGTTATGGACCTCCAAAGTTTTGTTATTGATTTCGATATAACTTGAACAATTCTTATCCGGTTTGAGCAATATATGTATCATTTGAAAGCTTATTAAATTGCCTTTATTTCAAAATAAAAAAAAGTTCGAAATCCTTTAACCCATTGTGAACCTATTCAAGATTGTGCATTTTTGATAAAGAGTTTTTGTGAAAAGCTGTAATTATCAGACGAAATTACGTATATAAGGTATGTATTTGCACATTTCCAATAAAAGTAGGGGTCACAAGCTATTTTTTGTTGTCTATTATGACTTTTTGACTCTTAAAGTGCTGGATATATTAGGAGTTAAAGTTGGATATTATTTTTTTTCGCGATTTACTCGTTTCAGTGTAGCTAAGCTAATTGCAGTAAAACTGTATGGCAACATTGTGTACTTATTTTCTTATAACCGCGATTTACTCTGTAAATAATTTGAGTACAGCATACTAACGTTTTTCTGCGTGGCGGCCTGCGGCCGCGCTTAAGGGTTTTCTCCTCCAGTAGGACACGGCAGGTGGCTTCGCTGAATAAAGTTTTCCTGCGTACGTCACAAGCGAATTTCCCAACAAAATTTTCATAATAGGACGGAGAAGAAATGAGGGGATGCTTTAATACCATGTGAGATAAGGCCATGATGGCTTTATCTTGTCTTATGTCTTCCCGGAGACACTAAAGTTAAGTATTGAAATCTGGCTTCGCATACTAAAGTTTTTCTGCGTGGCGGCCTGCGGCCGCGCTTAAGGGTTTTCTCCTCCAGTAGGACATGGCAGGTGGCTTCGCTGAATAAAGTTTTCCTGCGTACGTCACAAGCGAATTTACCAACAAAATTTTCATAATAGTCTCATTAAAAGTCAATAATATCTCCGGTCCTGAAAGGGTTAAGAGGACAAAATATATATGTAGCTAGTGGGCCCAGCTTTCATTCAGTTGCTGTAAATACAAAAATTTTATAGATCATTTTATGAGATAATGCCACGTTTGCGAAAAAAAAAACTTTCCCAAATATACAAGAAATTTTTTTTAAAAAATTTCCATTTCTAGTTAGAATTGTTAAGTCGAATTTTTTAAGAAAGTGTTGTTTTTAGTGTTATGGGTTTTTGTTATTTGTGCAATAAAAAAAAAAAACAAAGTTGTACCCCTAATATCTCCGGATTACAAAGGGTTAAAAGGTCAAACTATATCTTAAAGAAAAGCTGTTAATCCTATGAATGTACTAATTAACATAAATTTTGTTGTTGTAATAGCGTTTTATTGAAATAAAATGAATTATTTACAAAAAACTGCATCTTAAAAAGAAAGAAAATTATTTTGGTCCATAATGGGTTAATGGATTTCTTTTATATCAAATTTTTTATATCAAATTAAATGTACTTTAATAAGCTTTCATATGATAGTAGATAAGATATAGGAGAACCAGGAATTTTTCATTTTCGCCACCGTTAGATGGCGCTGTTTGGTTGGTGTCTATACTAACTAACTTGAGGGCAAGACCCGCTAGGGGCTTGCCCGAAAAAAATTTTAGTAGATAAGATATAGGAGAACCAGGAATTTTTCATTTTCGCCACCGTTAGATGGCGCTGTTTGGTTGGTGTCTATAGGAGAACCAGGCTTATAGGAGAACCAGGAATTATTAAATTTTTGCCCCGTTAGATGGCGCAAAGTTGAATAACTTTTTACTATAACATTGAATAACTTTTTACTTTGCTATGTGTAGCGAAGACAGATTAAATTATTTCTAATCAACTGAAAAATACTTTCTAAAATCTCCGTGCGCCTGATACATAAAATGCATGCATATAAAAATTTACCACACAATTGAAAGATTGCAACAAATCGACAGTTTGTAAACAATAAAAAAAATAGAAACATATAAAAATTTACCACACAATTACCAAAACACTTGAATCAAAACTAAACATGATTGAAACAAATCGACAGTTTGTAAACAATAAAACCAATAGAAACATAAATGTGGTCACTTATCCAGTACACATGTTTGAAAATTTTTATGTATATAACAAAAATCTAGATTAGTGTTTTAACATGATCATAAAATGATTTTTAATAAATTAGTCGAGCTCGAGGTCACGTTTTTGTTTATAAAATATCCTTTTTTATTTTATTTTTTCTCCTCCAATATTTCGTCATTCATTGAATGACATCTTCAGGGAGTATGTACAACAACAACAAAATATATACACAAAATTTATTGCCGCTGCGGTCCTTTCATGTCAATATTATATTAGACACTGTCTAAATAAATTTTGTGTATATATTTTGTTGTTGTTGTACATACTCCCTGAAGATGTCATTCAATGAATGACGAAATATTGGAGGAGAAAAAATAAAATAAAAAAGGATATTTTATAAACAAAAACGTGACCTCGAGCTCGACTAATTTATTAAAAATCATAAATTTCAAAGGTCGAATAATAATTCATCATTTATGATCATAAAATCCTTATAAAAAGGCATAGTTTTGGAAAATGATAAGCCTGGTTAATAAATCATAAATAGATTTGATTAAAATTAAAATAAATAACAACACTTTTTAAAAATACGTTACTTATTGGAAATTGGGTACCTTTTTCCTATGTTATGTGTAGTGAAGACAGATTAAATTATTGTTTATCATTAACCAAAATAATATTAAGGAAAAATAGTTTCATTTCGTTCAGTAGTCAACTACACGGGAAACTATTAATTACAAATTTTGATCGAAATAAAAAAATAAAAAAATTAATTAAAAATGGAAAACATGAATTTTTTTAAGTGCTCGCTCTGCACCATTTTCTATGAGGATGAATCAGAATTCCTCAAACACATGGAAAATAGTTTGGAGTGTATGGAAAACACTCCCAGCGTAGAATGTGTTTACTGCAGTAAATACATACCGGGTGTATCCAACTACGTAATACACACAACAAACTGTCTCATTGAAAATGAGATAGAGCGAATCTCTACTCATAATGTTTCTTCATTTGATACTCCTGATGTTTCTTCATATAAAAATTCATATGATATGCTGTTCCTTAGCGGAGAATTGATTGATGAAATACCCACCAACCAAATGGGTTTCTTGAATATAGAGGATTGGATTCCTGAGACACATGAAACACCACCACCACCTCAAATCACATATAATTTATGGGACTCACAAGATGACTTATCTGATGACTTATTATTAGTACAAGCCTACCGTCAAAATGAAAGTTTGATAAACAATATATATAGAAATTCTATATAAAAATATTAATAAATTTTAATTTTTTTTTTTTTTTTTTTTTTTTTTTGTAAATATAAGATTATAATTTTAGATATATATATATATCCTTCTCTTTTTAATAAATATTTATATCTTGAGTTTGTGAGCCAAAAAGAAAATAAAGAAAACAAATAAAAGTCAAAATTTAAAATCCATTTTGTTTTATTTAATATGTAGATATATCAATAACTTATCTTTTACAGCGAGAAATATTTTTTACATTGTTGAACTACTTTTTTATCATTAAAATTATAATCAGTTTTTCTAAATTGACTTAAAAATAGTTTCAAACGTTTTTGCTGTAATTTATATAAACTATAAAGTAAGCAATAATGACCACAAGTCTTTGAAAAATATCCCTGTAGTTGCTGTTTATTGATTTTAAAGTTGTTGCTGTTATTTTTATAAAAATGTTAGAAATTCTAAATTTAAGGGCTGTTGTCCATAAGAATCAAAAAACTCAGCATTATTATAAACGTCAAAATAAAATGCAATCCAATGCTGTCCTGTTTTGTATGATGGATCTGTATTGGCAATAAAGATAGCTGGACGCTTAGGTATACGCTTTGGAAGTTTATCTGAAGCAAAAACACCTTGGAAATACTTTCGGGTAGCTTTGTTTTTTAAAAGCGCTTTTTCAATCTGTATGGTATTCATTTTTATAAAGTTATTTTAACGTTTCTATTTTTATCAATTTCAATCATAGAATCATATTCACAATAAACAAGACATGTCACTGGTTCCAACAAAGCTCGTGTGAATTTTCCTTCAATGCGTACATTTCCTTGCTTTAAAATCTTTGCACATAAATCGTTATTAGAATGATCAGGTGAAAGATCAAACCCCAAAATGAATGAACCATTATCAAATGATTGTTTATTTATATGAATTCCTCTATCGGAATTCTTTATTCCAATAGCATTAAATAACATATTGTATGCTCTCGTACTTCTATGGGTTACACCGGAATAATCAAATTCTAATGCTTGTGATGGAATTTGAATACCATTTACTGACAAATTTAGTGTTTGTAAATAAAAATGTTTAAACTCAAATGGATCCATTTTTATATTCCCTGAGTATGCAACATTTCCAACCATACAAAATGCTAAAAATGTAGGTAATTGACCAATTACTACATTATCAATAGATAAACTATGATTTCCAGGATACATGGTAAACGATTTAATTTCAGTTCTATTTAATGGATATATGGCTGGTTTTTCCTGCAACATTTTATGGTGAGCTAGTAATATCCCCGGATTAACAGTAATGTGATATAGCTTATAGCTAAACCCAACTTTTCTGGTATAGACGTATTTGATAATGGACTGTATGGTATAGAATTGAACAAATTAGAGGTACATCATGACAAGCCAATATACATAGGTGTAACAGTATTAGAACTCTCAAAATATTTAATGTATGATTTTTATTACAATTTTTTGGTTAAAGAAGATAAAAATCTGAAATGTATCTACATGGACACTGATTCATTCATTATATCCTCCAAAAAAGACATTTACGAAATTATTAAAAACAATAGTGATAAATTTGACACTTCAGAATATAAACCCGAAAATGTTTATGGGATTAGATCTTTGAACAAAAAAGTTCTGGGCTTAATGAAAGACGAAAATTCAGGTAAAATTATGAGAGAATTTGCAGGTCTGAAAGCAAAAGCATACGCTTACACGGATCATGAAAATTACACCAAAACTATTAAAAAAGTAAAAGGAGTAAAAAAATCAGTTGTTAAAAAATTAGAATTCCGTAATTATCAAGAATCTATAATAGAGAGAAAAACATTTTATGGTGAACAAAGGGTTATTCGCAGTAGATCCCATAAATTATATACGGAAATTGTAAATAAAATAAGTTTAAACTATAAGGATGATAAGAGATATGTTTTACCTAATAATGTGGATACATTAGCTTGGGGACATTATAAAATAAGTGATGTAGTTTTGAAAGTTTAATTTTATTTCCAACAAAATATTGTACTTTTTATTTAAATAAAAATAAAAACAAAAAACATTGAAACAATTTGTTTTATTTCATATATAATTTATTTATTCTTTTTTGAACATTGCCATTTATTAACTTTATTGTCTTCCACTTTTTTCTTACATCTATCTTCATTGTGATCGTTGCTACCACAGTAGTTACAATATTTCAGTTTTTCATACTTGACTTCAGAATTTTTAAAAATGCGATCCATTTAGCTTAATACAGTTGTATGGTACCTTCTTAAATGATTTTATTCAATTAAAATTAATTTAACAACATATTCTCCTTTTATACTTCTCAATACTATATGTTATTTTAATAATTTATTTTTATTTATCCAAGAGTTATGAGATTCATCAAAACCTAACCATTTGACAAAGAGGTTCTTTCCCCTTCTTTTTAAAACTTTTTCAATCAGAAAATCATCTTTGTTTTTAACCTTTTGTAGTTCATATTCATAAAATGACCCTAGTATTATATCATTTCTATAATCTTTAATTAAATATGTCACAGGATTGGTAATATTTACTTTATCTATAGTAAAAACTTCTGTTGACCAATTTGGTTCATAGCCCTTAAAAAAAATTCCCTTATATTTGCTGATTCTGACATGATCACCTTTTTTAAACTTATGACGCGGGAATGATTTTGGAAAATTATAAACTGTGTGTAACAAATGAATTTGATTAGATTTATTAACTTCAGATGGTTTCCTTTTAATTGTACGGTGATAGGTGTTATTGTATTGTGAAACTAAACTGTCAATATCATCAACCCACTTGTAGTTTCCTCTCATACTAAACATTTTCCACATTAATGTTTTTAAAGTTCCATTAAAACGTTCACATATTGATGCTTTTAAATGGGTATATGTATGATAATGGTTAATATGATTTGTTTTCATTAATAATTTAAAATCTTTATTGAAAAATTCTTTCCCTTGATCAGATTGTATATTTTTTGGTTTTGTTTTTAATCGTTTAAACATTTTAACCATGGCAGTAACAATTTCTAAAGATTTTTTTGATTTAACTGGATATGCAAAAGCATATTTTGAAAAAGTATCTATCCCAGTTAAAAGATACTTATACCCATTATTCATTTTAGCAAATGGAATCATTTCTACTAGATCTATTTGCCATGTATCATTATAGCCCTTTTGTATGAATCTACGTCTAACAAAATTTTTTCTTACTGACTTATGAATTTCATTAACAACTTGCTGTTTACTCATCTTTATTTATTACTTATTTTTAGTTCTTAATAATAACTTATGTATTTTAATATCCGATTTTATTTTGTCAGGCATTTTTTTACTAATTTCAAAACATAGCCGCATCAAGTCCACTTGCACATCTTTATCGTATGATTGTTCAAGATCCGATAATTGAATACTGATTTTATTGAGTTCTGCACATCTGGGTATGAAATAGGTACGATAAAAATGAGATATTTGTTTCTGTAATATTGTATTCCAACACAGAAATGACGTCAAAAAAATTCCAACTCGAATAATATTTCTCCAAGATTCACCATCAATTTTGATCTTATGACCATTTTGTGATATAACTAATACACAATGTCCGCCTCTTTTGAATTTAAATTCACAACAAATTCTGCTTAATGTTGGATGATCCAATTCTTCATATAGATCGATAAATTCGTACTGATCAAGTCTCATCTGAATATATTCCTTATATGGCATCAGATGAATCCATTTATCTCTAGTAAAGCCAACAGCATTTGTTTTATTGCTATGAATCCAGAGGAGAGGTTGAAAATTATTTTTTGTAGAAAATCCACACCTTAATTTTAATTTTAAATTGAGTAAGTACTCCAGATGATAGATAAGTGTATAATCTTGTTTCCTTTTAGATAGTTTTGGTTTTTCTATTTCACAATAAGTATGATCCATTTCAACTGAGGAGATAAACTAAACTAAGTTGCCCAAAAAATATAAACTGGTATATAAGAATTAACAATTTTAACAAAATTAACAGATAAGGTGTAGCATTAGTTTATTTTCAATATTGTTATGGAAATCAGGGTACTATATTTACAAAAGAGCTTGCATTTATGGGCGGAGCTAAAAAATTCTGATGTAAAAGAGCATTCTTCAGAGCACAAGTTCCATGGTTGTGAAAACTGCAACGGATGCAATCTGGATATTCTCTTTCGAGACGCTTTAAATTGTGGTAACATATATTTTCAATATTGAATACATTTTTCTGCAACATCTCCTCAAGCCACTTTTTCTTTTCCAAACCCTTGACATAAACGCGAAAATTGATATTTGCGTTAATGAATTTACATACACTCTCAAGTGATACATTTCCGTCTTCCCACTGTAGATGATGGTGATTTTTAGTCAACCATTTTGCTTGTTTCTGCTTTTCTGGTAATAAATATTTAAATTCAAAGGGTGGCTTTATGATGAAATTATAATACTCTTTAGTATTGAAGACCATAGCAATTTCCTTTGGTATGAAATTATTTGAATTTCCCCTAAATCCTTGCAAATCAACAAAAACTATTGGAAAATTTTCCATTCTTCAAACTATTTTTATGTATTTGAAATTTTTCTTTCATTTAAAACTTGATGTTGATGGTACTAAATGTTTGTATCTATGGAGAAACAACTCGAATAGTTGAGTGAATGTACAATACTAATTTCTTTATTGAAAATAAAACCTTAAGAACTAAACACATTCTACGCTGGGAGTGTTTTAAATAAAACAAAATGGATTTTAAATTTTGACTTTTATTTGTTTTCTTTATTTTCTTTTTGGCTCACAAACTCAAGAATAGCTCTATTATATTTGGATTCATCTCTACCACGATATATTATTTGTTCAATTTTATTGTCAGTCAGTTTTTTGAATGGGTTCTTCATAGGAAACAGCTCGCTGAGGCGTTTAGGTAAAAATATCCATAGGAAATTACCATCTTCATCTAACAAATTTAAAGTCATTTTAGAACCAATTTGCGTATCCTTTAATTTGCATCCAGTTATTGTATATGGATATCCGATTTTTAAATTAGCCACTCTTGTAAAGCCTTCTCCAGAATTGTTTCTCGAGTTGTTTAATGCGTTTAAAAAATCCATTTATTTTTAGGTGTTGAACTGCTTCAATCAAACTTACTAATGATTCTAGTAAATCAATCGTAAGAAGTTCTGTAATTTATACTCCAAAATTTAATAAATTCAACAACAACAAAATATTTTTTTATATAAATATTTATTAAAAAGAGATGGATATATATACTTAAATTTATAATCTTATATTTAAAAATTAAACTGTGATTTCAGGTGGTGTTGGTGTCTCAGGAATCCAATCCTCTGTATTCCAGAAACCCATTTGGTTGTTGGGTATTTCATCCATCAATTCTCCACTAAGGAAGAGCACATCATATGAATATTCAAATGAAGAAACATTATGAGTAGAGATTCGCTCTATCTCATTTTCAATGAGACAGTTTGTTGTGTGTATTACGTAGTTGGATACACCCGGTATGTATTTACTGCAGTAAACACATTCTACGCTGGGAGTGTTTTCCATACACTCCAAACTATTTTCCATGTGTTTGAGGAATTCTGATTCATCCTCATAGAAAATGGTGCAGAGCGAGCACTTAAAAAAATTCATGTTTTCCATTTTTAATTAATTTTTTTATTTTTTTATTTCGATCAAAATTTGTAATTAATAGTTTCCCGTGTAGTTGACTACTGAACGAAATGAAACTATTTTTCCTTAATATTATTTTGGTAAATCTATCCGTAGTTATGATAAACAATAATTTAATCTGTCTTCACTACACATAACATAGGAAAAAGGTACCCAATTTCCAATAAGTAACGTATTTTTAAAAAGTGTTGTTATTTATTTTAATTTTAATCAAATCTATTTATGATTTATTAACCAGGCTTATCATTTTCCAAAACTATGCCTTTTTATAAGGATTTTATGATCATGTTAAAACACTAATGTTTATCTAGATTTTTGTTATATACATAAAAATTTTCAAACATGTGTACTGATAAGTGACCACATTTATGTTTCTATTGGTTTTATTGTTTACAAACTGTCGATTTGTTTCAATCATGTTTAGTTTTGATTCAAGTGTTTTGGTAATTGTGTGGTAAATTTTTATATGTTTCTATTTGTTTTATTGTTTACAAACTGTCGATTTGTTGCAATCTTGCAATTGTGTGGTAAATTTTTATATGCATGCATTTTATGTATCAGGCGCACGGAGATTTTAGAAAGTATTTTTCAGTTGATTAGAAATAATTTAATCTGTCTTCGCTACACATAGCAAAGTAAAAAGTTATTCAATGTTATAGTAAAAAGTTATTCAACTTTGCGCCATCTAACGGGGCAAAAATTGAAAAATTCCTGGTTCTCCTATAAACCTGGTTCTCCTATAGACCTCAACCAAACAGCGCCATCTAACGGTGGCGAAAATGAAAAATTCCTGGTTCTCCTATATCTTATCTACTAAAATTTTTTTCGGGCAAGACCCGCTAGGGGCTAGTTAGTATAGACACCAACCAAACTAATTTCAATAGTCTTGCCCTCAAGTTAGTTAGTATAGACACCAACCAAACAGCGCCATCTAACGGTGGCGAAAATGAAAAATTCCTGGTTCTCCTATATCTTATCTACTAAAATTTTTTTCAAGTTAGTTAGTATAGGCACCAACCAAACTAATTTCAATAGTCTTGCCCTCAAGTTAGTTAGTATAGACACCAACCAAACAGCGCCATCTAACGGTGGCGAAAATGAAAAATTCCTGGTTCTCCTATATCTTATCTACTAACATTTTTTTCGGGCAAGCCTCTAGCGGGTCTTGCCCTCAAGTTAGTTAGTATAGACACCAACCAAACTAATTTCAATAGTCTTGGCCTCAAGTTAGTTAGTATATACACCAACCAAACTAATTTCAATAGTCTTGCCCTCAAGTTAGTTAGTATAGACACCAACCAAACAGCGCCATCTAACGGTGGCGAAAATGAAAAATTCCTGGTTCTCCTATATCTTATCTACTTATGATATATATATTGCTAAAGTCCGATTAGAATTGTTGTTCAAGTTATATCGAAATAATGTCAAAACTTTGGAGGTCTTAACTCAGGAAATATGGGCTTCCGACAAAAAAAAAAAATATTTTGCTGGAATCGCATTAAAAAGTGGAACTAGTGGTGAAAATTTGGAACGGATCGGAGAGGTGCACCTAAACGAGACTTAAGCCAAAAAATTAATTATAAACCTATAGGAGGTTTATATAATTTAGTATACCATGATCGTAATTTGTGACAAGCCTGACGAACATGTTTTGAGTTAAAGAAATGTTTTTTTTTTTTTTTTTTTTTTTTTTTTTCTTCATTCTTTATTTACAATCTATTTTACAATGTTAAGCAAATTTGATAAAATAAAAATAAACTAACATTAGTTATTGATCTTCATTAAGATCAATAACACTATAAGTACATACGAGAGATCATAGTTCATTTATTTCTAATTAATATTTTTACAATAGAATATATATTTATTATTTTTACAATATGTACAAAAATCTTTATGTAATAAATTACATTTTTTGAAATTAAAAATTAAGTTCTGAATGGCAGATCAAGTACATGATGTCTATTTAGTCTTCTGACTTCTTCGCTTTCATCTAACAGCGATATGGCTAAAGGATTAACATGATCGCTTAATCTTTGTAAATATCGTTGGCTATAATTTCCTATTTCAGTTTTTACTTTCGGGATATCAAGGTCATTGTGTGTGGTATTGTTAGAAACAAACCATGGAGCATTTATAATCATTCTTAAAGTTTTTGATTGAAATCTTTGAATAATTTCAATATTGGAATTACTTGTAGTTCCCCAGAGTTCAATCCCATAAGTCCAAACAGGCTTCAAAGTTGTTTTGTAAAGCACAATTTTATTTTCCAAACTCAATTCTGATTTTCGACCAAGAAGCCAGTACATTTTTTTCAATTTGTTGTCAACTTGAGTTCTTTTGGCTTTCACATGATCCTTCCATGTTAGCCTTCTGTCTAAACACATGCCCAAATATTTTACACTACTTTTTTGTGGAATTTGTGTACCATTAAAATTTATTTTTGGACAATCGCCTCGTCTTAGAGTAAACGTTACATGTGTAGATTTTTGTTCATTCACTTTGATATTCCAAGTAGTCAACCATGTTTGTAAGTTATCTATTTCATGTTGAATTAAATTTGATGCATCAGTTGCTGAGTTGTTAGAGGATATAAATGCTGTGTCGTCCGCGTAGGTTGCAACGGTTATTCCATTAACACAAGGCATGTCAGAGGTAAAAATAGTATACAAGACTGGCCCCAATACGCTCCCCTGAGGTATACCAGCTTCAATTTTTCGCAGAGTAGACATTTCATTGTTCACCTTAACATTAAAAGATCGTTCCTTTAAGTATGACTTAAGAACAAGGTAAAATGGAGCTGGAAGATAATTTTTCAGTTTGTACAGCAATCCCGCGTGCCAAACACGATCAAAAGCCTGCTGTATATCCAAAAATACAGCTGAGCAGTATTTTTTGTTTTCTAATGCATTAGTAATAATATTGACTATTCTATGGCATTGCTCGGGGGTTCCGTGTTTATGACGGAAGCCAAACTGATACTCTGGGATTATGTTTTTGTTTTCTAGAATTGGAAGCAATCTCCGAAGAAAAATCTTTTCGAAAATTTTTGAAAATATAGCCAGTAAACTTATTGGCCTATAAGAGCTAACTTTGTTTTCTGGTTTGTTTGGTTTAGCGATCATTGTAATTTCGGCACACTTCCATTGAACAGGGAAATGGTGTAATCTGAGGATTGAGTTAAAGATTAATGTCAGGAAAATTACTGCTTTTTTCGGTAAAGATTTTGTAACTAAAGCATCCATTTTGTCATAGCCAGGTGATTTAGATTTATTAAGAATATTTATTTCAGAACTAACTTCAGTTGGAGTAATGTGAGAAATTGGAAGATCCATTTGGCATGCAGAGTCCAGAAAATTTATTATATGCGACTCATTTGAATTCAACGAAAAAGGTTTGAATGTTTTACTCAAATGATTTGCAAATGCAGTTGCTTTCTGAATATCTGTTCTACACCAAGAGTCGTTAGAATCTTTTATTGGAATATTTCTCTTAGCAGGTCTTTTCAAATATTTTGTTGCTTTCCACAGACTGTATTCATTATTCGGTGCATTTACATTAAGATTACGAAGATATTCTCCAATTTCCTTGTTTTTGTATTTTGAAATACATTCTTTGAGAAGCTTGGTGGCTAAATTCAAATTTGTTTTATCAGCTGGATGTCTACTTTGTTGCCAGATCCTTCGGAGTCTTCTCTTGTTCCTGATGAGTTCTCTTATATCTGCTGATATATACACATTATTTCCATTTGGGGGCAGTGATGTTGGGGTAGAAAGAAAAGCAGCTTCATGTATAACATTTGTGAACATTTCCACTGTGTCATCTAATTCTTCTCCAGACTTGATAGGAATTCGCAGATCGATATTTCTATCAATCCAATACCCAAACGAACGCAGATCAGTTTTTGGTGTTAATATTTTATAATTTTTTGGAATAATTTCTATACATGAGCTTAAATTTATTATTATAGGTGTATGGTCTGAACTTAGGTCATCATTGTTTAATATATCCAACATGTTTCTAGGTATGCCATTATATACAGCGAAATCTAATAGATCCGGTATTTTTGCTGGATCAGTAGGCCAATAAGTAGGTCTTCCCCCTGATAACGTTGAATAATTATGTTTGTTAATGCAACTATACAGTTGTCGGCCTTTAGGATTCACAAGTCTGGAACCCCACCAAGGGTGTTTGGCATTAAAGTCACCAGCTACTAAAAACCGATTACCTATTTTATTAAAGAAGTTTTCGTAATCTATACATTTGACCGCATGTTTGGGGGGAAAATAAATAGAATATATATTTAAATAGTTGTTGTTAAATTTAATTTTAACACCTGCAGCTTGTATTGATGGTTTTAAAACTTCTTCTGCTATTTCATAATTAATTGTTGATTTTATTAAGATGGCAGCTCCAGCATGACATTTATCATCAGGATGATTTACAGCAATTAAGTCGTAACCTCTTACTCTAAAATGTGATTTACTATTCAAATGTGTCTCGCTAAGAAGAAATATATCAATATATTTCATTTTCATAAAAATTTCAATTTCATTTACTTTGCTGGACACGCCGTTGGCATTCCAAACAGCTATTCTTAGGCCTAATTGCATAATTTATTAATAAGTAATGTTAACATGTTCATGAGTTGACCAAACATAATTTCTATATTTTTATACCCTATACCACTATGTGGTTTGGGTATAATGACTTTGTGCTGCTGTTTGTAACAACCAAAAATATTTGACCTAGACCCATCTTTAATTATACCGATCGAATCAGAATCACTTTCTGAGTTGATTTAACAATGTCCGTCCGTCCGTCCGTCCGTCCGTCCGTCCGTCCGTCCGTCTGTGTGTCCATGTAAAGCTTGTAATCAAACTGCAGGTCGCAAATATGAATATATTTTGATGAAATTTGGTATGTAAGCTTTTATCTGCCATGGGATGAACGCTATTGAAATTGGTGAGAATCGGTCCATGTTCAGACCTAGCCCCCATACAAATAACCCATATGAAATCGACGTAAATTGCCATAAGATTCAAATTGTCATATAGATCTTACTCAAATTGGGTTTTGTATGCGTTCATTACGTCCATTAATGAGTAGTCCAAATATGATCCCTTTGGCCCCATATAGAGCTGCTTCCCGATCTTCACTTAAATCTATTAAAAAACAAAAATATTGCACTGATTCTTCTCAGATTTTGTTTGTATATATTTTTGCAAAATACAAGAGAATTTAGTAAACATAATCAGGATCGGTCCATTTTTGGACCTAGTCCCCATATAGATATAGCATCCGATATGAAGTTTTTCATATCTTCAGCCAAAAAAATTAATAAAAATCAGACTCAAATTTGGTTTTTGCTTATTTTCTATGTCCAGTTAGTTGGGCCTAAGAGATAGGGTTTCTAAACGCATGGTATAGGGTATCGTATAGTCGGTCTAGACCGACTATAATTTTCTTACTTGTTCATATTGTTGTTTTCATTTGAGGTGTTTTGCTTTAACACTTCAGAATATTGAGCATTGTGTGTAAAATTATTTTTATTATTGTTGTTATAATTAACATTATTGTTATTGTTCGTATTGTTATTTGCCGCACTATGTAGTGGGAAATCGTTATAGTTCATAGAGAAGTTCTGACGGTTTTGGTTTCTGTTTACAAGTGATAATTTTTGCCGCAGTGCTTGATACACCTGACATCCTTTGTAGTTAGCAGTGTGAGTATTTAAACAATGTACACATCGTGGGGGATCATCTATACTTTTTTACACTCTACTGTAGGATGACCAAGTCCACATTTTACACAAGTAAAAGGCTTTGAACAATATGTTCTTGTGTGTCCGTATTGTTGACAGCGATGACATTGGGGAATAGCATTTGTTTGGCGCGGTGGCTCAATTTTAACTACAGCATGAATAAGGTGCCGTATATCATATATTTTCTTGTTTTCTGGACCTGGATTTAAATCGACAAAGAACATGGGTAGAGGTTGCTTTGATACTTGGCTTCTAACATTTACTATACTTCTGACTTGATGCCCTAATGATAAAAGTTCAGCTTTAATGTCTGAAATTGGTGTTGAAAAATGTAAACCTTTAAGAACAACTCTATAAGCACGTTCACTTTTAATTTGATACGTGTGAAAGCTTATCTTATTAGCATCTAGGTACTTAACAATCTTTCTATAGGAATTAATAGTTTTTATAATTAATTTTACCTGACCATCTCTAAAGGATTTATAATTAAAATTTATACTTGGAATAACACTAGATATTTTTTTTACCATTTGAGTTATATTGCTAACACAAGGTATAAATATAGGTGGAGGTTTTGGGGATCCTTCCCTCACTTCTTCTAATTCTTCTTCTGCATCATCATCGACTGCCAGAGCTGAATATTTGTTAGTATTCGAAGTACTTGGTATATCATCTTGCTTGACTTTCTTGTTGTTTTGAGAAAAAGTTGTTGGTTTTTTACGCTTAGTAGATATCATTACTTGCCAGTTAATATCATCTTCATCAGTTTCAGTAGAATCAGTGTTGTCAGTATTCATACTGTATACAATGTACGTGCTAACGTACTCAGTATATGTTGTTGTAGCTTATGATTTTGTGCAAATTTATTGTTGTAAATATTGATCACTAATCTGCTTTAGTAAAGCAGTAATGTTTTTTGTTTTTTTTGGTTTATGTTATGTTTTAAAGTAAGTTATTTGTTTGTCATAGAAATGAACACAGAATACGTCTGTACACGATCACAGCTTGCACACGACTGAGTTAAAGAAATGTGAAACGAAACTATTCAAATTTTTATACGTTATACGTTTATATTGTGAAATTTTTAACGTTTTACAGCAAAGGGTTGTTGAATTAGCTAAAACAATTTTATATCATAACTTTTTCACCAATCTAATCATAAGTCACACCGATTTGTCTTACGGCTCACATGTTACGCTGTTTTTGTGATTGTATTGTGAAATAGAAATTTACTCCCCTGCGCGTATAGATGTTTATACATTAAAAATTATTATAAACCTATAGAAGGTGAATATAATTTAGTATACCACGGACACAAAATAATTTCGATCGTAATTTGTGGCAAGCCTGACGAACAATTTTGAGTTAAAGTAATGTGAAACGAAACTATTCAAATTTTTATGACAAATTTAAAACTTTTAAATATTTTTTTAAAAATTTTCCATATAAAATTTAAAGGATTCGTTGCGTGTTATATCAAATATAACAATATATGTATATTATATGGAAAACATTTAGTTTTTAAAGGTTTTCCTAAAATTTAATAGACAACGTTAAAATTAAACTATAGAATAGAGTCCGTTAATAAAAACTAATATTGTACTTTTAATAATTAGTTTCTGCAGTGAACAATCGATTAATTAAAAAAATATTTTTTGATGCGTAAACATCTATACACGCAGGGGGGTAAATTTCTATTTCATAATACAATCCCAAAAACAGCGTAACATAAATCGGTGAGAGCTGTTACACAAATCGGTGTGTGACTTATGATTGTATTGGTGAAAAAATTGTGATATAAAATTGTTTTTTTATGCCACTTTTTTTAAAGCGCCATCTATATGTATCACTTATATACGTTTATATTGGGATATTTTTAACGTTTTACAGCAAAGGGTTGTTGAATTAGCTGAAACAGTTTTTGCTACAAGTGAAGGTGGTCAGATTGAATATTAAAACATTTCTTTAAGTTGACAAAAATTAAAATTCTATAAATTAAAATTTAACAAGTTGTGGTCGAGAAGAAGGAAACTTATTTCGAAAAATCTGGCTTAAGCCTTGATATGCTATGTCCAATTTCAGGATTTTCTTTACATAGGATCTGGCTTTAACAAAATAAATGACTCTGGATTAAATGCGATAGCAAAAATGTCATCAAAAGATTAAATTACTAGTTTGTTTTATAGATCCCTTTTGTTCATATTACCATGGTTTTTCGAGCCCTCTAATTCTAAATGCCATTTCTCACAACCCATTACATCAGGACTGGCAAAATATTTTGTTATACGATAATTTTGCTATAATTTACAGTAAAAAATAAATGAATAGTGGAAATTTTTAGAAAATGAAAATTTATATAAAAACTGAAAGAAAATTATTAAAAAGAAAATTAAGAAATAAAAACATCGTATATTTGTTTTTAATATATTTATATTTACAAGTGTAGCCCAGCACTCGAAATTGGAGTGCAAATTCTAGGAAATATTATTTTGCATTCAATTTTTTCTTTCAATGTTTTTATAGGTTAATATATTAAAACAATTTATGAATAAAAAAGCATATATTTCAAAAATTCATAACTACACTGTATTCTTAATCGGACCGGTTTCTGGCATTTCAGCCTTCATCAGCGATTTATTGAACATTGTGATAATTGTTATGTTATAATTGAATAGATTGTTTCTATATGGAAACATCAGAAAACAACAGAATAGTTGTTTTCATTAAACACGAACCAAAATTGATTACAGAAAAAATCTAAACTTTCGCAATTTTTATAAATTTAAATATATATGCTAAATATCATTTCATATTCTCTTTTTGATGTGATCGGACTCACATGATTTTTTTTAAATGGAATTTGTCAAACACACTTGAAATCAAAATGTGAAATTTATAATATTAATAGGCTACGCGATTTCTTGTGAACGATCTTTTGTTCTAAAGGAATTCAAGAAAAACAAATTAATAAATAAAAAACGAAAAACAATAAACAATTAATTTCGAAAAATTCATTTAAAAAAAAAACACAAAAATACTTTATGAAGAAAAAACAAATAATAAAAAATATGGAAAAAATACAAAATTAAAAAAGAAAACTTATGGGTTTAATTTTTTCATAAGGCCATCGTAAAGCACAGCATTTATTTCAGGTTCTGCATACAGGCTCTGTTTGGGTGTCACATTTGTTAGTTTTGTTGCCACAGTTAGCGCAAAAATATCAAAATCATCTTTATTTCTTGTTGCTGTTTGGGTGAATATGTGTTGTTGGGGGAAACTTGTTGTTTGGTTGAATATGTGTTTTTGGGGGGAAATTGTTGTTTGGATGTATTTGTGTTGTTGGGGAAAGTTGTAGTTAGGGGGTTTGTGTGTTGTTGTGGGGTATGTGTTGTTGTCCGTTCGGACACGTTGTTGCTGGTTTTCTGTTGACCGCTTGGTGTTTTTTTTCTGAATTTCTATTCTCCATATGCGATTGTTGAGGAAACATTCTATACAAAACTCTCTTTAAAAAAAATGTAGCGTCATTCTATAAATTTTAGTGTATAAAATGATATTGTATGTGTACAAACATTTTGGCTATTCATCTTAATTATTTAATTATATTTTCCAATTTATTTATGTGGCCATACTTATTAAAAAAACAAATCCAACGTGTACAGTGATGACCATAAACTTTCCGCATAACTATTACGGACTCAGGTCAGATAATTGTTTAAAGTCTAAAAAAATTAATGTGAATAAATTATTTTTATTAAAAAAAAAAAATATATACATATGTATATGTATTAAAAACAAAGATTCCATTATACAGACATGTCACAAATCCTAATTCCCTTCGTAAGTAGATTTGAATCCGTATCTCCTAAAATGTAAATCTAAAATTTTTTCTGGAATTAATTGATAGGTATTTATTTAAAAACAAGTAAAAGTGTTAAATTCGGCTGTGCCTCGGTTTGACTAATGATAATAAATGTAAACAAAATATTGGAAAAAGTAAACAATTTGTTAAACTTAATACCAAATTATTTCAGCAAATTCTTTGGGTTGGTTTTCGTCTTTTCTATTATTTCGGATTTATTTCGGTGTTTGCTTTTTGGTCATTGTGGTTGCTGATCGGCATGCATTTAGGTTATATACCTATATGCATGCGTTTCCGATTATATGACATAACTTCTCGTTTAATTTAGTTTTTGCTAATTAAATAGCTCGCCCTAACCTCCATTGCAAAGGTAATGGTTGTGTAGGGTGGCTACATGCATTAAATCGTGCTAATTGGAGATGGCTGTATAGTTTCTTTTAACTGGCCAAATATTTCTTTATTGCGGCCATATAGATCGGATGGAGTAACAAAATAATAATAATAAAAAAAAAGCTCTCTCAACCTTTTTATTAAAATATTGCCATATTTGGAAAACATAGAGAATAAATTTATAATAATAAATAATCAAATTAGGGATGTCAAACGCAAAAAACCAAATGTCCAAAACATTTTAAATAAAATAATTTGTTATCTTTATTTTCTGAAAAACTTCAAATTTTCATCCAAAAAAAATTGTGAAAAATAATATATAAATAACATTCTCATCAAATTGCGTTTATTTATGTAACAATTTTTGTGTTCGCAATTCTTAAATATCATTTGAGGTTTTCTAAAATTCATTGAATTTAAATCAATGTTTTCTGTAGTCCGATTCTGTAAATTTGAATGATCCGACAATCGCCAAATATATAGACAGCTATTGTTGTTTGCACTAAGGATTAAGTGATTCACTAAGTACAGACATCTTAACAACAGTCGACATCTCTATTTTTCTATTTATTTAAATTGTAAACGAGTGGCATCTCTGTCAAAATAAGCGAAAAACACAAAGAAGAATAGAAAAAAACAAATTACTTTGTGTTTGACCGGATTATTTTATTTTTTTATTTATATAAAAAAGTTTTTTAATAAAAGCTAAATATTTTCACTATTTTATGATTTTTATTTATGTATGACGACATTTCAACCTAAAAATTTAAGTTTTTATCGATTGAATAAACAACACAAAAATGGTTGTCGTTTAGATAACAACAACAGCTGACTTTAACAATAGCGAATATCGTTTAAAAAGTTTACTGATAATTTTGCAATTTTCTTTTTTAACGGTTCGACTATCGTTAAAAGAAGTTACTGAATCGCGGTACCGAAAAGTTATTAATTTCTTCTGAATGGCAATATTTTTTTTAAATGTAAACATTTTTTAAATGTAAACATATTTGGTGTTTTTTTTTTTGGAATTTCAATTTGTGTTTAACGAATAAAATTTATATATTAAAGATGCAATTGATGTCTTCTAAATTTAAAATTATTATTTCCGACGTTTTGATATGGTTTTCTGAAATTCAATTAATATTTTCTAATTTATAATTGGAAATATTAATTCCAATTTTTAGAATTGATATTTTTTTAAATTTGAATGGAAAATTTAAAAAGTGCAATTTTGTATTTTTGTGAATAATAACGCTTTAGTAATTATAAACAATTTTTAAAAATTAGATGTAATCGCAATCAGAAATTTTTTTGTAGGTAAAGCAGAATAATAGTTCTATATAACTATGCAGAACTGTTTTGAAAGCAAAAACTCATTGATGGACTCGGTAACTATATTTCGTAAAGACGAAAAAAGTTGCTATGCCAAACTTATGTTCATATTTGTATAAAAACCAGCCCGTATATACTCTTAACATTATTCTGTATGATATCTAGTTGAAAATATTGACATTCATGTTAAAATAGAAATAACTAGTGCAAAGCTAATTAGAACAAAAATTGTGGCGCCATCTACTGTGGCATAGTCACGCTGAGAAAAATGAAGTGACACTCTGTTAATGCAAAAGAAATGTATTTTCCTCACAACAAAATATTGCAGAATTTTATGTAAATAAAATAATATACCGATTTATTTCTAACATGCAGTTATTATGGATATATGTACATATATAGAATATATGTACAATGTATATTATTTGTAATATTTAATATGTGTATGTATGTATATGTAAATATTACACACAAAAAATACAACATCAAACGTTATTTTTGTGGGTTTCTCTTTAAATAAATTAATACATAAAATTTTTTTTTGCTAAAATTACATTGTTTTTTTTTTTTAATAACAACTACGTATTTCAGCATTATTTGCTTTAGATGCTGGTGAATTTTTACTCCCTTTAACTCGTAGTGTCTGCTTGTCGAAAAAATTTTGGGTCGATTTTAACCCCTTTCCCGTAACCTAATCGATCTGAAAGTTTGCAGACAGGCTCGCGGCAATGACAGAAATGATCTAATGAATTTTTTTAGTGATGCCAAAACAATGGAAACTTTTAAATGTTTCTACCAGAGTTGATAAAAAAATTTACAAAGGGTTAGTTTTAATTATATTATTACCACAACGACCACAAAAACAACAAGTCCAGCTACGACAACAACACAACATTTAGAATAACAACAAGAACAATGTAAAAATATCATATTTTTAATTTTTTTTTACTTTTTCAGAGATTTCCCTGGATCTGTTCCACCGATTTTAATGATTTTTGAAATAATAATCTTCCCACGAGTTTGGTGAATCATTTTCACTAAAAATGATGACCCTAGCTCTCCTATTGAGGGCGTGATCGTGACAAGAACAACATAGAAAATTATATTTTTTCAAGACTTTTTTTAGTTCTTCATTCAAATCTCGGGCCCTAATTGACCGACTTGGACGATTTGAAATAGCAAACTTCTCAGGATGTTAATGAATCATTTTTTATATCAACGAGCACCCTAGCTGCCCGATTGATGCCGTCATCGTGATTTCCACAGACGGACAGACGGACACCGCTATATCAACTCCGGTTGTTATAAGGATCACAAATATATTATATATTTTATGGAGTCCAAAATTTTTTTCCTAATTATTACAAACGGAATGACAAACTTATATATACCCTCTGCACACTGGAGTGGAGGGTATAAAAATTAATTATAAACCTATAGGAGGTTTATATAATTTAGTATACCACGATCGTAATTTGCGACAAGCCTGACGAACATGTTTTGAGTTAAAGTAATGTGAAATTAAACTATTCAAATTTTTATGAAAAATTTAAAACTTTGAAATATTTTTTAAAATTTCTCAATCGCTACGTTTGTTTAGAAATATTATATGGAAAACATTTAGTTTTTAAAGACTTTCCTACTATATTTAAAGACAACGTTGCGTTTAACCTATAGAATAGGGTCCGTTAATAAAAACTAATATTGTACTTTAAATAATCAGTTTATGTAGTGAAACAATCCATTAATTAAAAAAAATATTTTTTATTTAAAATTAAGTTACAAAAAAAAAAAAACGTAGGGAAGTTTTGGATAAAATTCGATAAATTCAAATTTAACAAGTTGTGATCGAGAAGAAGGAAGCTTATTTTGAAAAATCTGGCTTAAGCCTTGATATCTTATGTCCAATTTTAGAATTTTCTTTATATAGATTATGGCTTTAACAAAATAAATGACTCTGGATTAAATGCGAAATAATAGCAAAAATGTCATCATAACATTAAATTACTAGTTTGTTTTATAGATCCCTTTCGTTCATATTACCACGGTTTTTCAAGCCCTCTAATTCTAAATGCCATTTCTCACATTCCATTACACCGGGACTGGCGAAATATTTGTCTGGTATAGCTGCTGTTGTTAAAAGAGCTTTTCTGGATGCCACAAAACCTAAAGCTAAAGCTTGACATACGGTATATTCTCTCAATAGACCCGCTATAAAACCACCAGCAAAGCTGTCACCAGCACCGGAAACATTAACAACATCTGCCTCAGCAATAACCTTTGGTGTAGGAAAGAAGATGATTGTTTTTTCGGAATAATTAGGTTCAAAATTGCTCAAAACATATTTCTGTTCAGAGAATAATGGTTGCAAATATGGATCTATAGTGGAATTTAAACAAAGTACTACGCCATGTTGTCCCAAAGTCACAACAACGCAATCAAACAAATGATGTATTGATAAAATCATTGATTTGGTAACTTCTAAAACTTGATCAAGATTTCTTAAATCTGGATTTTCTTTTAATGGAGAACACATTTCAAATTCACCTTCTATGATACTTCTGAGCTCAGCAAAGTTGGGGGAAATAATGCGTATTTGATGGGTTAAAAATGGGCTAATATATTTATAAGGTTGACCGGCTATTCTCAAGTCAGTAGGTTCATAAAATACAGGAATTTTGTGCTCCCGCGCTACGTCAAGTATATAGCTTATAGTGTCCATGGGTAAATTACCATCTATTATTATAAGTGAAGCACTCTTAAAGATATTTCTATGCGGTCTTATATAGTCGTGGCAAAAACTTTTATGTATTTCCATATCGCCTAGTATAAGTTTACAGTCACCATTCCTATCAAATAGAACAGTACAAGATGATGTTCGATATTTGTCATCCTTTTGAATATTGTGCCATAATGCTTCGGGCATAAGTTTCAATAGAATTTCACCAATGGGATCGTTTCCAATGAGAGATAAAAAATTAACCTTGCCATATAGTTTATATATGGAATCGGCTATATTTCGTCCTACACCACCAGCAGATTGAGCAGCTTTTGTATGATACATGGCACCATCCATTGTAGTAGGCATATCTTCTGTCATCGCCATAGTAATATCTAATATAGATACTCCTATGACCAAAGGTATCGCAGATTCTGTTTTAGCAGTTGCCATATTTTCGTTTTTTAGAAAACAACTATCTGAAAATTATTGCAAAAATTCAATTAGAAATACAAACAAACAAAGATCAAGTTCAATGTTCAATTACCGGTAAATGTAAGCGTATTGTTGTTACTCATGCAGTCTTCATGGGAACTAAACACTTTCTGATTAAATTGTTGTGTTTTGTTAATTTGTTTATGAACTACTACATATGAATAGAAAAATATAAATATTTTTTTATTACAATTTAGTACTACACGGATAAAAATTGATTTATTTGAATTTCTAATTCATTTCTATATTGCTGATATATGTCCACTAGGTTAGGTTAAATAGTTGGAACCCGCATAGACCAGTACTGGTCCTTGGTGCCGCCAGAAGTTCACGATAACCAGTTTGTAAAAAAAATCAATGTGAGTCCGATCACAGGGGAGATGTTTATACATCTACCCCTTTTCCAATTGTATTTCAGAAAGTATGAAATGTATTTCAGAAAATATCAAATATATTTCAGAAAACATCAAATGTATTTCAGAAATTATCAAATGTATTTCAGAAAATATCAATTGAATTTCAGAAAATATCTATTGAAATTCAGAATTAAAACGTAGTTTACCCTACAATACCGAAAAGTTGTTATTGCTTCTATTAGTGATTTCGAGTCTCAGAAAATGGTTAGCAATATTTGGACTTATTTGTTATGCACTGGAAAATAAACTATCAAGGGTGGCCTTTTAATCGAAATAAGATGAGGACTTCATTTGTTAATCAGCTACAATATAAACACCAGGATAGAATTTTGACAGATTTTGAAGTCATCATTTTGAAAAAAAAAACACCTAAAATGGTAAAGGCCGTAACTAACAAAAAGTTCAAAATTTACTTTTTGTATTGTAGTTACGGCCTTTTAATTAAAAACTACTATTTACCATAAATTTGTTTTCATAAATAAAAATCCATTTTTATTTTTCAGCTTGATTCTAAAATTTGGGTATTAAGTTTAAAGTAGTTTTTGTTTTATGATGTTTTTTGCGGCCTTTTACATTTTAGGTGACGATATGTAGTTTTAAAGAAATATTACAAACCCAGTGTAATACTTAAAAAAATATATTTTTGTATAGCGTTCTGACTATTTTTCTGTGTCTCAATTGATATTTTCTGAAATTCAATTCATATTTTCTGAAATAAATTTTATAATTTCTGAAACACATTTGATGTTTTCGGAAATACATTTGATATTTTCTGAAATACATTTAAAATTATCTGAAATAAATTTGATGTTTTCTGAAATACATTTGATATTTTCTGAAATACATTAGATAATTGCTGAAATACATTTGCTGTGTTCTGAAATACATTTAAAATTATCTGAAATAAATTTGATGTTTTCTGAAATACATTTGATATTTTCTGAAATACATTAGATAATTGCTGAAATACATTTTATGTTTTCTGAAATAAATTTGATGTTTTCTGAAATACATTAGATAATTTCTGAAATACATTTGCTGTTTTCTGAAATACATTTGATAATTTCTGAAATACATGTTTTCTGAAATACAGTTGATATTTTAGGAAATACATTTGATAATTGCTGAAATACATTTGATAATTTCAGAAATACATTTAAAATTTTCTGAAATAAATTTGATGTTTTCTGAAATACATTTGATATTTTCTGAAATACATTTGATAATTTCAGATATACATTTTATGTTTTCTTAAATACATTTGATGTTTTCTGAACTACATTAGATAATTGCTGAAATACATTTGCTGTTTTCTGATATACATTTAAAATTTTCTGAAATAAATTTGATGTTTTCTGAAATACATTTGATATTTTCTGAAATACATTTGATAATTTCAGGTATACATTTTATGTTTTCTGAAATAAATTTGATGTTTTCTGAAATACATTAGATAATTGCTGAAATACATTAGCTGTTTTCTGAAATACATTTAAAATTTTCTGAAATAAATTTGATGTTTTCTGAAATACATTTGATATTTTCTGAAATACATTTGATAATTTCAGAAATACATTTTATGTTTTCTGAAATAAATTTGATGTTTTCTGAAATACATTAGATAATTTCTGAAATACATTTGCTGTTTTCTGAAATACATTTGATAATTTCTGAAATACATGTTTTCTGAAATACAGTTGATATTTTAGGAAATACATTTGATAATTGCTGAAATACATTTGATAATTTCAGATATACATTTTATGTTTTCTTAAATACATTTGATGTTTTCTTAAATACATTTGATAATTTCTGAAATACATGTTTTCTGAAATACAGTTGATATTTTAGGAAATACATTTGAGAATTGCTGAAATACATTTGATAATTTCAGTGGATATTTTCTGAAATATGTTTGATAATTTCTGAAACTCAATTGATATTTTCTGAAATTCAATTGATATTTCTGAAATTCAAATGATACATTCTGAAAATCACTTGATGCTTTCTGAAATTCAATTGATTATTACTGAAAATCAATTGACGTTTTCTGAAATTCAATTGATACTTTCCGAAAGTCAATTGATGTTTTCTGAAACACAATTGATACTGAAACACAATTGATATTTTCTGAAAATCAATTGATCTTTTCTGAAACATAATTGATACTTTCTGAAATTCAATTCATGTTTTCTAAAATTCAATTTATACTTTCTGAAAGTCTATTGATGTTTTCTGAAACACAATTGATACTTTCTGAAACACAATTGATATTTTCTGAAAATCAATTGATCTTTTCTGAAACACATTTGATACTATCTGAAATTCAATTGATGTTTTCTAAAATACAGTTAGAAAAGGTGTAGTAATTATAAAACATCTAAGTCTATTTTCGACTTATTCAAAGTTTTCCTAGTATTAAGGGTTTTAAACTCACAGTACACCTAGCGGTTCTGCTTACTAAAAAAGTTCTGTCAATAGTGAATATATACTTGAATCTTAAAACAAACAACTCTGTAAGTTTGTGAACATGTCAAACTCACAGCACACCTAGCGGTCAATAGCTTGAATATTTAAAATTAACGATAAAAGATTTGTGATTTTGCTAAACAGACAGCGAACTCGGCGGTTCTGCTTACAAAATACACCAATACATTTACATATACCACACACCATTTTTCCCTTACGCTGTTTTTGTGATTGTATTGCGAAATTGGATTTTACCCCGCCCTGAGCGCATAAACATCTAAACTCACATCAAAAACTATTCTGAAATATCGCAACTACAAATATTAGTTTATTCATTAAAAAAATATTTCTTTACAGTGTAAATGAAATTATAATGAATATTTATTATTAGTTATATTCGATTTGTACGAGTATACTCTTTTTATTACCCCCTAAACACTCTGTGTTCAGGGTATATTGAGTTTGTGCTCATGTATGCTACTAACAAAAATACAGATCGCAAATATTAAGATATTTCGATGAATTTATTTACATGGCCTATGTGTGCATGATCAAACCAAGCTCACATATTGTAAATGTTAGTTCTGAGGTGCACTTAAATTACCATAAGAACCAGATAATCGTATATAAATTAATATATCGTGGTGGTTAAAAAGCTAAATAGGAGGATTTTAAGTTCTATATTACTCGTAGTCACATCCGATCCGAAATTTTAATATATCTACAGGCAACAATTAAACAAGACTATCTCACGGAAAATCCCTTTGAAACTAATGTCCTCTCCTAAAAGCCATGTTGTAGGGGATCGTATAGTCGATAGCCTAGATTATCTCATTAGAATCGTATTGAGTAAATTGTGTGTGTAATAGGAAACCAGTAATAAAAATCTCCGATGTTTATTTATTTTGGTCAAAGCCGTCACAGCCATACAGTTGCGTGAAAAATAATAAGGACGGTGATGTGAAAGATGAAAATAAGATGATAAAATAAGTAAAATGAGAGAATTGACGGAAAGTATGGAATTAATTTTCTTATTGTAAATTACTGAAACAAATTCCGTTATAAAATTAGCAAGTAATTGCACACATTTCAAAAGAAATCAGCATTCTTCCAAGATTACTAGTTTAGGGCGAACTAATAAGGACAACGTGTCATTTCGATAAAAAATAAAATCATAGTTATTAAAATTGTTTTTTGTAAATATATTTTTGATGTGTAAACATCTATACGCGCAGGGGGTAAATTCATATTTAGTTGGTCCAGACCGACTATATAATACCCTATACCATGGTTTAGCGATCCTATCGCTTCGGCCCAACTAACTGGATATAGAAAATAAGCATAAACCAAATTTGATTTGAATTTATTTTTTTTGGCTGCAGATATGAAAAAGTTCATATCGGGTGCTATATTTATATGGGGACTAGGTCGAAAAATAACCCGATCCTGACCATATTCGGTAAAGTCACTTATATTTTGAAAAAATATATACAAACCAAATTTGAGGAAAATCTGTGCAATATTTTTGTTTTTTTTTAATAGATTTAAGTGAAGATCGAGAAGCAGCTCTATATGGGGCCTATGACTAAGAATTGTCCTATAGGGATTATTTTTGGACTACTGATTAATGGATATAATAAACACATACAAACCCAATTTGACTGAGATCTATATGATAATTTGGATCTTATGGCAATTTATGTCGATTTCATAGGGTTCATTTGTATGGGGACTAGGTCTGAACATGGACCGATTTTCACCAATTTCAATAGCGTTCATCCTATGGCCGATAAAAGCTTATACACCAAATTTCATCAAAATATATTCCTATTTGCGACATGCTGTTTGATTACAAAGTTTACATGGACACACAGACGGACGGACGGACACACGGACGGACATCGCTAAATCGACTCAGAAAGTGATTCTGATCGATTCCGATCGGTATAATAAAAGATGGGTCTAGGTCAAATATTTTTGGTAGTTACAAACAGCAGCACAAAGTCATTATACCCAAACCACATAGTGGTATAGGGTATAAAAACAGCGTAACATATGTGAGCCCTAAGACGAAATCAGTGTGACTTATGTTTGTATTGGTGAAACAATTATGATATCTAATAACCTGTTTGAAAATGAAAAATGAAAAATAAAAAATGAAAAATGAATTAAAAATGAGAAATAAAAGTGAAAAATAAAAAATGAAAAACGAAAAACGAAATATGAAAAATAAAAAATGAAAAACGAAAAATAAAAAATGAAAAATAAAAAATGAAAATGAAAAGTGCAAATAAAAAATGAAAAATAAAAAATGCAAATAAAAAATGAAAAATTAAAAATTAAAAAATGAGAAATAAGAAATGAAAAATAAAAAAAATGAAAAACGAAAAACGAAAAATGAAAAATGAAAAAATGAAAAATGAAAAATAAAAAATTAAAAATTAAAAATTAAAAATTAAAAATTAAAAATTAAAAATAAAAAATAAAATATGAAAACGAAAAATGAAAAATAAAAAATGAAAAATTAAAAATATAAAATGGGGCATTCCATGTAAAAGGGGAAAACATCATAAATTTTAAATTTCAATGGATTATTGGTAATTCAGAAATAAGTTATAAGTAACGGTTTATATTTCAATAATCTGTTGATATTTTTTTGAAACAATAAAGAGAATAGTAATTTTTATTTCCGAAAACTTCGATTTCATAGAAAGTAATTTGAGGAACAAATTTTGTTTTACCTGCAACACTGTTTTTGGTAGTTTTTACTGTTGTTGACAGTTGGCGAGTCTGTTTTAACGAAAGTGTGAGAAAAACTAATTAGCTGCATAAAAATAAATTGAAAACGTATGTTAGATTTTGTGTATTTCTTCTTTTAACAAATGCTTGTCGTATGTCCCACCAGTCACGGTAAAAAGTATAAAAGTTGTTTTCCCGTCTACAAATATGAGTTAATGAATTAAGTTTTTTTCCTAGAAGTAAGAATAATTATGCCGATTACTATTTGAGCACGTTTGCGTAGTTTAAATGTTTATATTGTAATTCCGAGACTGGTTTTATATATGTCCAACCAGTCACATTTGACTGGCTTACACTGACATATGATGGAATTTTGTTTGGAAGTTATTCACAGGTCTAGGGACCGCTTAGTCCGAGTTCACACAAGGCAACTTTTGTTGCGCAATTCTTGAGTTTGTAGATGTTTGCGGTGAGGGGAATAAAAAGGGGAAAATAATTGCCGGTTCTCGGCTATTTCAAGCAATTCTCTCATTCGCTTTTTTTTTTTTACTTTATTAAAATGGCCTTTAAATGGAATCGGGACTTAATTTTTTTCATTTGAATTCATTTTTCAACAAAACCAATTAAATTAATTTATGTATGTATGTATTGAATTTTATTATTGTTCTTTACGACTAGAGCACAAATGTCAAATTATAAGAAAATAAAAACAAAACAAAACAGTAAAATTGCCGAAGAAATTGTCGTGTGTGGACATAAAAGCAATTTCAAAAGAGAATTGCCAAAAAATTGCGCAATAAAAATTGCCTTGTGTGACCCCCGACTTAATAGTAGCTTCGTTTTCTATTTTTATTTGTTATATTTTGTTGCTAGTTGTAAACTTTTCGTGCATAAAGATGAATACAGCAGAGAGGAAGAGAAAATCTCGTGAGAAGATGAAGGAGGATAGAGAAAAATGGAAGATAGCACAAGAAAAACAAAAAGAGTGGGATAAGGGAGAAAAATAGGCATGAATGTGAGAAAAATTAAAACAAAAAATAATCTCTAAGAGAAAAAGAGAAATTACGAAAAAGAAAAAAAAGAGAAAATATGAAATTAGCTGGGGTACAGAAACAAACCAGTTTAAACCTAGGGTCGTACAAATGCCTGTACGAGGAAATTTTTTTAAATTCAGGCCTATACACGTGAGACCCTTAAACGAAATGCCACATAATGTTTGTATTTGTGTTCATCACGCAAACTATAACTTACTGCTAGAGGCTTTAAGCAAAGTTGTGCCAATAATACTCGGTTTTTCCACAGAATTTCTGTAACAAATTACTTGTGATATCTCTAACGAAAAGTGTATGACTGGCGAATGTTTGAACTGCTTCGAAGTTTCAGATATTCTTCCTCTAGCATTTGATACGACTTTTGCAGTGACATGGAAAATCAGTCGAAAGAGATATCGAATTAGATCTCGCAGTGGAACTATAAAAGATCTTTTAAAAGAACTCGATACCAAAACACCCAAGCTCAAGTCTCACGTTTTTGCTAAAAATGTGCAATCTAAATTCTTCGATTCAATAGTAAAACAAAGTACTCAGGAACAAGTAGTACTTCAAATCGACTTTGCAGAAAATTTTTCGATCTTGAACCAAGATGAAATTCAATCTACCCACTGGAACCATGCTCAAGTGACACTATTTACAGCATGTGCATGGGCTGACCAAGGTCAAAAGAAACATTCATTTTTAATTGTTAGCAACGAATAATCTCACAGAATTTTCATTTATTTTTGTTATGAAAAAGAGATTTATTTTTATTGATAACTAGTGTAATTTTTCCTTTTTGTTAATTTAATTGTTAAGTTGTTAATTTTTGTTTACTTTATTTTATGTTTTCTACTAAAAATTATAAAAAAAAAAAAACTTCAAAACAATAATAAAACTGATTTTCGTGAACTCCAATCTCACGTATTTTTTTTTAAATCATTTCTACGAATGATATAGGTCTGATTTGTAATGAAAACTAAAGCGTAGGATATATATTTTATATCATATAAAAGTCTCACATGAAAAATATTTGGTTAGGCTAAACTCCATTTCTGTGTACACAGTAGTCAAAGAAAGGGATTTTTTAGTGTTCCGCCAGTCACAAACATTTAAATAATAATAGTTCAGAAGTGAACAAGATTCTTAAGTTTGTTAAAAAGTAGTTTTATAAATTGATCACTTAACTTAACTTAACTTAACTTTATATTTTACTATTTTATAAGTTATGATGACGAAGTTATAACGCATATTTAATCTAATTCTATAGTCAAAAGTCCCACCAGTCACAATGGAATGCCCCAAATGCAAATAAAAAATCAAAAATTAAAAAATGAGAAATAAGAAATGACAAATAAAAAAAAGTGAAAAACGAAAAATGAAAAATGAAAAAATTAAAAATAAAAAATGAAAAATAAAAAATAAAAGATGAAAACGAAAAATGAAAAATGAAAAATAAAAATGAAAAATGCAAATAAAAAATGAAAAATAAAAAATAAAAAATTAAAAATTAAAAATGAAAGTTAAAAAATGAGAAATAAGAAATGAAAAATAAAAAATTAAAAACGAAAAATGAAAAATAAAAAATTAAAAATTAAAGACGAAAAATGAAAAATAAAAAAAAAAGAAAGTGAAAAATTAAAAATTAACCGGTTGAAATCATAAATAAACATTTTTATGTTAGCAGAGCCCCTGCAGTTGATTGCTATAAGTGGTACATAGATGACGCTTTCTTTGACTTTAAAAAAGTACCATAAAAAATCTTTAAAATCTTTTCATATGGGTTATGAAAGTTGGAATTTTTAACGGCATGAAGAAAATCATGTTTATTTATATTAACTAAAAAACATGATTTTTAACCATTTTATATTTTTTGTGTTTCTTTTCCAAGGTTTTTATGTTTTAAAATTATTATCCATAAATAAAAAAAAATGTTATTATTTTCCATCAAAGTTTAAAAATAGTAAAAAAAAATACAGTTGGTAAATGCGATTTACCTGGAGAAACACAAAGCAAGCAGTAATTTTTTTTGTCTATAATATACTGAATAAATACATACATAAATCAATAGAAATAAAAAAATTACGATTAGTTGCCTATTTTTTTTTTATTCTACCTGAAACTGGACCAAATTACCTAAAAATTGTGTGTTTTTTTGCAAACTGAAAATCGGTCAACTTTGATTTTATTAAAGGTAGCAAATTTGTAATCTTTGAACAATTGCCTCTAAGATGAGTTTATTTAAAATACACGAAATTTTTGATTTTTGCAACCTCATTTGTTCTAAGAGCGCCACTGTCTGTCTGTCTGTTGAAATCACCCTCATTCACAAAATAAACCATAAACGGTTTATGAATATTTTTTTCGTGTTTATGTTGTTATTTTTTCTTGTTTATGAATTAACTTTTTTGTAACAGAAAAAAGTCAATAATTCTCAAAAACTACATGCGTTAATATAAATATTGATTACTGTGCATAACTTTTTTTTTTTTGGCCAAACGTTGTTTATGTTACTTACCCGCCAATTTAGAACACAATACAACGAAAGCAATACAAAGTTTTTGTTAAATTTTAGTTGCTTATTATTGTTGTTTATTTATTACTCTTTTAAAATTTGCGTTGTCTCCATGTTTACTTTGTATTTTCATACAATATAATTTAAACTATTAATTTTTAAAATTTTTTTAAATTATTTCTTTTTGTGTTTTGTGTTTTTTTTTTCATACAATCAACTAAGCCTAATTGGCTGTAGCGTTTATGTTAAATTGTTTTGTGATATTTTTAGGTTCTTAAAATTTCTTTTCAAATGAATAACGATTTCAATTGAAATATGAAACCAAATATGTCGTTGGATTTAAACTGAACTATTTTCGACAAAAAAACATGTTTTTGTTTTTTGGTCTGGTGTAAAGTATTTTAAACTAATTTTAAATGAGTTTAAAATAAAATAATATTATTTGTACTTTTTTTTTTTAAATATGGAGAGTTTATAAATTAATGTTTTTGTTTATTTTTTCTTCATATACATACAAACATATGTATGTATGCATATAGTGAAATGTTAAGCAACTACACATATCACATACATATAAACATTTAAAGCTTTGCCATTTTGTTTTATATATTTTTTAAATTTTTTTGGAGACTTATTATATATGTATATTGAACAATTAAATTTTACAAAAAAAATATCTAAAAATATAAAACTAAAATTAATACAATTTTATTACGGACCAATTACTCAATATCCATCAGCTAGCAACTAACAGGAATTTTGACAATTGTGTTTGACAGGATTCAACTTATCTGCTAGTTTCATAACTGGTGCAACATTTAGTTATGCGGCCTTAATAGAAGAAAACTTATGTATGTACAATAGTTTGTTATTGAAGACTAAAATTTTCGTTTTTACACTTAATTTACACTCCTAGAAGTAAATGTATGACACAAATTAACAATATCACTCTTTCACAATATACGATCCAGTAAGAGTCCAAATTTATGGCTTTAAAAATATATTCGATTAATGTTTTCAATGATTATAATGAACAAGAAAAACATAGAAAAATAATAAGCAACCCAGCTGAGCTATTGAGGGCATAGTCGTGATTTCCACAGATGGACAGACGGACTCGCTATAGCAACTCCGCTTATTATAAGGATCAAGAATATACAGTCGGTGACAATACAGTTTTACAAATTTCTGAATTTGCCAATTTTGTTTTTAATAATACAATTTTTAAAAAAGATAGATAAACGAAAAAATATATATTTGTTAGTGGTGCCAAAACAATGGAAACTTATAAAATTTATAATATCTTCACTGTTATTTAAATATTTATAGTTTTTGAGGTTATAAAATTTATAATATCTTCACTGTTATTTAAATATTTATAGTTTTTGAGGTTTTGTTTCAATTACAATTGTATTTTTCAATGTTTTAATCTCATAATTAATTAATATTATAAAATAAAGGCAAGAATAAAGTTTTGTGAAGTGTTAAAAACCAATAAAGGTCTTAAGCAAGAGAAAATTTGTGAGAAATAATCTATGAATAAATCCATAATTTCAAATATTATCAGGAAATATCGTGAAAGAGGTACGGTAGGTCCCGTAAAATGAGTCAAAAACAGGATAATTTCATAGTAAGAGAGTTTAAAAAATGTCTAGAAATGCTACCTAAAGAGGTCATTAACAATCTTAAACGAAAAATATGTGCTGGAATTGTTACCGTTGGTTGTTACCGTCCTGTGAAGAAATCACGGATATCAGAAAAAATCGTCTGGCGTGCATAAATTTTGCTAAAGATCACAAGATGGAATTGGAAATCGAAGCAGTTTTCTAGCGAAAGTTTGAATTTTGAATCGATTGATATTGGAAAATTTAAATAAAATCAATTTCTTTTAATATTAAGATTAATACCCCCCAAAATTTCGCCAGATTCAGTTTTTCTATTTAAGTCTTACAATATATACATTTTAAAATAAAAATAAAGCTCAGCCAAGGTACATTTGAAGATATATCGCATATGCAAGAACTGTTATTCAAAACTTTGGTTAGAACTCAAAAATTTTATAACAAAATTCATAAACGCCATAACACCTAGTTCTAAGAGAGTCGAGTTTTTTTTATATAAATTAATTAATATAAAACAACTAATTCTATGTAAACTAATTTTGAATTAAAAAATACACCTATTAAAAAATAACATTTAAATTTAAATACATATGTATATTCGAAATCTAGAAAATATTTCAATATCCAATTTTTGTATAAAAATAAATAATTATATTTTCTTTTTCTTTAATTCGAACTAAAACTATACTAAACCAAATTTCAGTCAATTATAAAAAGAAATCATAAAATAATTTTAAACAATTTTGGCATTAAAAAAAAATCGCATATATATTTTATAAATATATTAAAATAACATTTTAAATGCTTTAAAGACATATTAAATAAGATTGTAATACATAATAAGATTAATGATAAATTTATATTAAATATCTTTTTGTTTTTGTTAAATTTACTCAGTCATACATAAAAATGAATTAATCACTTGTTTTATATTTTTTAAGTTTATTTTTTTTTACTGTTAACAAACGGGTTCCTTTTAAATGTAATTTATTTTTAATATAAAAATTAATTAAAATGTTCTAGTTAATTACTAATTAATTTTATAATTAAATGGTTGCTAACATTAACAATTATTGTTTGAACACAAACAGTCCAGTTGGATCCCATTCACTGTCGTCATTGGGACCGAAACTATCATCGAAATACCATTCCATGGTTTGGTAGACATGCGATAAAGATTTCAACATTAAATGATCCTCATCAGGATAAACCTAGAATGGAGAAAATATAATTAAGTTAAATAAAAAGTTTGTCAAAATTGTTCGTGAACTGGAAGCCGTAAAAACGATTAAGAGCTAGTTTTTAGGATGTCAGTTAACTGATGGTATAAGAAAAGACGTGCCACGCGACTTTTACCGCGCAAGGGAGTTAAGATAGAGTTGGAATTATCAAAATACAAGTGCCTCACGTGAGTCTGATCACAGGGGAGATGTGTAAACATTTAGTAATTAAAGATTTTTTTATGGCACTTTTTTAAAATCAAACAGAAAGCGTCCTCTATCACTTATAGCAATCAACTGCAGGGGCTCTGCTAATATAAATATATTTATTATTTCAACTGGTTAATTTTTAATTTTTCTTTTTTCGTTTTCCATTTTTTATTTTTCATTTTTCATTTTTAATTTTTTTTTAATTTTTCATTTTTTATTTCTCATTTTTCACTTTTCATTTTTTATTTTTCATTTTTCGTTATTCGTTTTTCATTTTTTATTTCTAATTTTTTATTTTTCATTTTTCACTTTTCATTTTTTATTTTTCATTTTTCATTTTTAATTATTTTTTTCGTTATTCGTTTCTAATTTTTTATTTTTCATTTTTAGTTATTCGTTTTTCATTTTTCATTTTTTACTTTTTATTTTTTATTTTTAATTTTTTATTTTTCATTTTTCATTTTTCTTATTTCAATTTTCATTTTTTATTTTCATTTGTCATTTTTAATTTTACATTTTTAATTTTTTGTTTTTCGGTTTTCGTTTTTAATATTTAATTAATTATTTGTCATTTTTCATTTTTCATTTCTCATTTTAAATTTTTCATTTTTTATTTTTCATTTTTAACTTTTAATTTTTAATTTTTTTTATTTTTAATTTTTCCTTTTTTCATTTATTTATTATTATTATTATTTGTTATTATTTGTCATTATTTATTTGTCATTTTTCATTTTTTATTTTTTATTTTTTATTTTTAATTTTTTTATTTTCCATTTTTTATTTTTTATTTTTAATTTTTTATTTTTCATTTTTTATTTTTCATTTAAAATTTTTCATTTTTTATTTTACAGTTCTCATTTTTCAATATTCAGTTTTCAGTTTTCATTTTTCATTTTTTATTTTTTATTTTTAATTTTTTATTTTCCATTTTTTATTTCTCATTTTTTGTTTTTCATTTTTCATTTTTTATATTCCATTTTTCATTTTTCATTTTATATTTTCCATTTTTTATTTTTCATTTTTTGTTTTTCATTTTTTATTTTTCATTTTTAATTTTTTAATTTTAATTTTTAATTTTTTATTTTTTATTTTTCATTTTTAATTTTTCGTTTTTCATTTTTCACTTTATATTTTTCATTTTTCGTTTTTCATTTTTAATTTTTCATTTTCATTTTTCGTTTTTACATTTTTCATTTTTTATTTATTTTTCGTTATTCGTTTCTAATTTTTTTATTTTTCATTTTTAGTTATTCGTTTTTCATTTTTCATTTTTAATTTTTCATTTTTTACTGTTTAATTTTTATTTTTCATTTTTAATTTTTTATTTTTCATTTTTCTTATTTCAATTTTCATTTGTTAATTTTTATTTTACATTTTTCATTTTTAATTTTTTGTTTTTCGTTTTTAATTTGTAATTATTTATTTGTCATTTTTCATTTTTGATATTTCATGTTTTATTTTTCATTTTTAAGTTTTAATTTTTAATTTTTTTTATTTTTAATTTTTCCTTTTTTCATTTATTTATTATTATTTCTTGTTATTATTTGTCATTATTTATTTTTTATTTTCCATTTTTTATTTTTCATTTTTTATTTTTCATTTTTTATTTTTTATTTTCCATTTTTTATTTCTCATTTTTTGTTTTTAATTTTTCATTTTTTATATTCCATTTTCCATTCTATATTTTCCATTTTCCATTTTTTATTTTTCATTTTTTGTTTTTAATTTTTTATTTTCCATTTTTGATTTTTTATTTTTAATTTTACATTTTTAATTTTTCATTTTTCATTTTTAATTTTTCGTTTTTCATTTTTCATTTTTCACTTTTTATTTTTCTTTTTTCGTTTTTCATTTTAAATTTTCATTCTTCGTTTTTAATTTTTCATTTTTCATTTTTTATTTTACAGTTCTCATTTATCATTTTTCATATTTCATTTTCCATTTTTTACTTTTCATTTTTTTTTCCATTTTTTATTTCTCATTTTTTGTTTTTCTTTTCTCATATTCCATTTTTCATTTTATATTTTCCATTTTTTGTTTTTCATTTTTTATTTTCCATTTTTCATTTTTAATTTTCAATTTTTATTTTTTTATTTTTAATTTGTCATTTTTAATTTTTAGTTTTTCATTTTTCACTTATTATTTTTCGTTTTTCATTTTTTATTTTTTATTTTTCATTTTTATCTTCAGGTTATTACATATTTAATTTTTCATTTTTAATTTTTCGTTTTTCATTTTTCACTTCATATTTTTCATTTTACGTTTTTCATTTTTCGTTTTTCATTTTTAATTTTTCATTTTCATTTTTCGTTTTTCATTTTTCATTTTTTATTTTTTTTCGTTATTCGTTTCTAATTTTTTTATTTTTCATTTTTAGTTATTCGTTTTTCATTTTTCATTTTTCATTTTTTACTGTTTAATTTTTATTTTTCATTTTTAATTTTTCATTTTTCTTATTTCAATTTTCATTTGTCATTTTTTATTTTACATTTTTCATTTTTAATTTTTTGTTTTTCGTTTTTAATTTGTAATTATTTATTTGTCATTTTTCATTTTTTATTTTTAATTTTTGATATTTCATGTTTTATTATTCATTTTTAAGTTTTAATTTTTAATTTTTTTTATTTTTAATTTTTCCTTTTTTCATTTATTTATTATTATTTCTTGTTATTATTTGTCATTATTTATTTTTTATTTTTCATTTTTTAGTTACCATTTTTTATTTTTAATTTTTTATTTTTTATTTTCCATTTTTTATTTCTCATTTTTTGTTTTTAATTTTTCATTTTTTATATTCCATTTTCCATTCTATATTTTCCATTTTTTATTTTTCATTTTTTGTTTTTCATTTTTTATGTTCCATTTTTAATTTTTTATTTTTAATTTTTCATTTTTAATTTTTAGTTTTTCATTTTTAATTTTTCGTTTTTCATTTTTCACTTTTTATTTTTATTTTTTCGTTTTTCATTTTTAATTTTCATTTTTCGTTTTTCATTTTTTATTTTACAGTTCTCATTTATCATTTTTCATATTTCATTTTCCATTTTTTACTTTTAATTTTTTTTTCCATTTTTTATTTCTCATTTTTTGTTTTTCATTTTTCATATTCCATTTTTCATTTTATATTTTCCATTTTTTGTTTTTCATTTTTTATTTTACATTTTTCATTTTTTATTTTTAATTTTTCATTTTTATTTTTTTGTTTTTCATTTTTCACTTTTTATTTTTAATTTTTCGTTTTTCATTTTTTATTTTTTATTTTTCATGTTTATCTTCAAGTTATTACATATAAGAATTTTTTCACTAATACAATCATAATTTACACCGATTTGGTCTTACGCGTTACATGTTACGCTATTATTCTGATTGTATTGTGAAATAGAAATAAAAACTGTTTTTATTTTCTAAAAGATGTGTTCAATTCAAATTTAGTAGGGCTTTGGCTTTATCTAGATCAGAATTGGTATTAATTCTCTTTTTGTTGGGATATTAAAAACACTATCTGTAGAAGTGTTCGTTGAAAATAGCGCACCAATGGGAGAATCTGTTATTATTTCCACAAATATTTTTGATTAGGACTTTTTTTAGTTTTATCATTTTATAGGTTTTATTGTTTTTAGCAATTGTCTTACCTGATGCCTAAATTTGACCTCTTGTTCAACTAAAGCTTTCACCAACATTAAAGTATGATCCTGATGTACCAACGTATCGGCTGTGCCGTGAATTAACATTAAATTTCTACCCTTAATATTACCAGCTTTCATAGTTAAATCAGACTCTTGCAAAGCTCGCAAAAAATCACCTTTCAGCGGTATGTAACGTTCCGTAAAGAACGAATCTGTAAATATATATCAATCAGATATTGAATCTTTTGATTAGAAGCAGTGACAAAAGAAAAACAAACAAACTTACAATGATAACCAAATGAGGCTATGGGATTAACTGCTACACCACATTGTAATACTTGCAAGGAATCATCGATTAGAGTCATGGCAGTCGCATAACCCCCATAACCCCAACCGTAAGCACAAATACGAGAGGGATCAATAAATTTCAAGTTATCGCGCAGATATCTAAATAAAGAAGTTGAAAAATGTATTTTTCAGGCATTTCATCTGAAAGACCATTTGTAGCACTTACGTTAATACAGCTAATTGATCTTCAACTTCAACTGTACCAAGTTTACCATGAACTTGGGTTCGCAATAGTTCACCTTGATAGCCACTGCCACGACCATCAATTTGAGCCACAATAAAGGACCGTTGAACACATAAATACCAATTCCAATTGACGTGAAAACGTTCGTTGACTAATTGAGAACCAGGGGAAGAATCACTATGAATAAAATTAAGATAACAGAATATTGTATAGAATGGAAATTTACGCTTTCGGTTCAACTTTTCTGACATAGATTTATATTGTTCACTTACATTTGCAAAATTAAAGGAAACGCCACTTCCTCATCTTCTTTCATTCCCGGCGGTAAGAAAAGTTTAACTTGTGCATGGAAACCATGACGTATTTCCACATTAAATGTCCTGATTTGCGGCAGGGCATACTGCGCCAAACGATGTCGCAAACTGTCGCCACCATTCAAGACCAATGTCTTCAAATTTGTCTGTGTATCCACTAAATAAACACTAGGCGATTCAGGACCCAAACATTCTTGTACATAATATAAAAAATCCGTACTAAAATAAATTTTATTGTAGAGACAATTCTTGGGTATGATATAGACACATTCCTCTTCATCATCATCGACATCTTCGGGATCTTTTGCCGGCCGACCATTGTTGAGTTTAAAAGTGCTGGGTGTATTATCGCATGTCAAACATGTAGGTTGTGATGAGGTGATGTAGGTGCGATTGGTCTTCGTGACATTCAACTTAAGGCTGATCTTGTAGAGGTGCCTTTCACCAGGTCGCTTCTCAGGAGCAGCCATAAAGTAGACAATTTCGTTAGCCTCATCCCAACCAACAATTTCGGTAACTTCAAATCTACCCATCGTGAGCGGAACAGGTCGACGATCTAATGATGATATAAACACGACATGACGAAAGTGGCCATGCTCACCATCTCGTACAGGAAGACGCTTTAGGAGATAACCACCATTTGTTATTTCATAAGTTGTATGACCATTTGTTATATTTGGGAAGCTGTCATTGATATTCGTAGTGTTCAGTAATATCAGCTGATTTTTCAATTGATTATTGAGTCGTGCCGAGAAAATCGGTCGTTCACCGGGTAAGACCCATCCATCATTAACTGTGACTTCTGTATGTACGATATTACAGTGGAAATCCGGTGCTCTACAAACTACGGTATGAGCTTTGGTTTGTGCGCGATTTGTAACAGTGACTGAAAGATCTATCGGTGTAGCCCAGGTCAGGCCACCTATATAGCTGCCATTGGCCAACTCTGGCGGAAGTTTTATTTGTGTGGGGAAGATATATTTGAGGACGGACAGATTAACTACATTAACGGTAATATTTGGATTGATAGAGCCAGCCTTTGCATAACGTTGTGTTAAAACAGCAGGATATTTTAAATCATCACCCATCCAAGTGTATCTGAATTTTGAGAGAGACAAAAAAAAAAAATTATTAACAACACAATAAAACAAATCATCAAACACAAAAAATAATTTTGGAACAGGAAAAAACTCACTTGTATTCACTGACTTCACTATCGTTAAATGTAAGAAAAGCCAAGTACAAGGCATCCGGTGAAAACGCCATACTACCGCCACGACTATCTAATTCCGGTACATTTTCATATGTCCAATCTGGTATGCCATTGTATACAATACCAGCTTGTCCTTAAATAAAATTAAACAAACAAAAAGACTTGTAGTCAGTCGTATATATATTTCAATAGAAATGAACAATAGAAATGAACAGAGTTTTAGTAGAATGAATTCCTCAAAGAAGAGCAACATCAAACAGTAGAATTAATTTTAGTTGTTTTTTTCTTTTTTAAATAAATACACATTTAAAAAGCAGTGTTTTAAAAATATATTGAAATATTTTTAAACGATTTTATTTTCAGATCTCCAAGTAAACAGAGTAACTGCTTTTAACCCACAATATATAAGCAATATGTTATTAAATTAATAAAATTCCATTTCACCAAATAACGAGAATTTATTTAAACGACTTGATGTTTTAATCGAGCTAAGATGCCAGGAACTACTCTCATATTTTTTCTTACATACCAAAAAATTTTAAGAAAATACCGGAAAATAAATTTATATGAGAGATAAAAATGGTCTTGCGCAGTTTATTTTTGGAGTAATGATATATGAGTAAAGCAAACCTATATCGGCATATAGTAGTCAGTCTAGCCCCGAACATGCACCGAATTCTAAAAGTGATTGTCTTTGTGTCAATAATTCCGGTTTATGCATCAAATGTCATCCAAATAGCTTTACAATTGAGATCTTTATTTTGCGTGCAAGTTTTTTTTAATAGACACACCGACCGAACATTAAAAAAAAACTCATGTGACTCCGATCATATGGGAGATGTGTAAACATCAGTAATTAAAGATTTCTTTATGGCACTTTTTTAAAATCAAACAGAAAGCGTCATCTATCTATCACTTATAGCAATCAGCTGCAGGGGCTCTGCTAATATAAAAATATTTATAATTATTTATTATTTCAACCGATCAATTTTTAATTTTTAGTTTTTTATTTTTCATTTTTCGTTTCTCGTTTTTTACTTTTCACTTTTCATTTTTAATTTTTTTTATATTTAATTTTTTATTTTTCTTTTTTCATTTTTAATCTTTCATTTTTCTTTTTCTTTTTTTTATTTTTCATTTTTAATTTTTCTTTTTTTATTTTTCATTATTTAGTTTTCATTTTTAATTTTTTATTTTTTTTTCATTTAATAGTTTTCTTTTTTCATTTTTTATTTTTTTTTAATTTTATATTTTTCTTCTTCATTTTTTATTTTTCATTTTTAATTTTTTATTTTCCATTTTCTATTTTTTATTTTTAATTTTTTATTTTTCATTTCTTATTTTTCATTTTTTATTTTTAATTTTTTGTTTTTAATTTTTTAGTTTTCTTTTTTCATTTTTTGTTTTTTATTTATCAATTTTTATTTTTAATTTTTTTTTAATTTTTTATTTTTCATTTTTAATTTTTAATTTTTTTTAATTTTTAACTTTTTTTTTCCATTTTTAATTTTTCATTTTTCATTTTTCATTTTTCAGTTTTTATTTTTCATTTTTCATTTTTCATTTTTCATTTTTCATTTTTAGTTTTTCGTTTTTTACTTTTCACTATTCATTTTAAATTTTTTTTGATATTTTATTTTTTATCTTTCATTTTTCTTTTTCTTTTTTTATTTTTCACTTTGAATTTTTCTTTTTTTATTTTTAATTTTTTAGTTTTCATTTTTCATTTTTTATTTTTTTTTAATTTTTTTCATTTTTTATTTTTTTTTTTAATTTTTTTCATTTTTTATTTTTTTTTCATTTTATATTTTTCCTTTTTTCATTTTTTATTTTTCATTTTTCATTTTTTTATTTTTCATTTCTTATTTTTCATTTTCTATTTTTTATTTTTAATTTTTTATTTTTTATTTCTTATTTTTCATTTTTTATTTTTCATTTTTGGTTTTTCATTTTTTATTTTTCTTTTTTCATTTTTTGTTTTTTATTTTTAATTTTTTATTTTTAATTTTTCTTTAATTTTTTTTTCATTTCTTATTTTTCTTTTTTCATTTTTTATTTTTCATTTTTTATTTTTCATTTTAATTTTTAATTTTTAAATTTTAATTTTTTTAATTTTTAATTTTTTATTTTCCATTTTTAATTTTTCATTTTTTATTTTTCATTTTTCATTTTTCATTTTTCATTTTTTATTTTTCATTTTTCATTCTTCACTTTTCATTTTTCATTTTTAATTTTTAATTTTTAATTTTTAATTTTTAATTTTTAATTTTTAATTTTTAATTTTTAATTTTTAATTTTTAATTTTTAATTTTTAATTTTTAATTTTTAATTTTTAATTTTTAATTTTTAATTTTTAATTTTTAATTTTTAATTTTTAATTTTTAATTTTTAATTTTTAATTTTTAATTTTTAATTTTTAATTTTTAATTTTTAATTTTTAATTTTTAATTTTTAATTTTTAATTTTTAATTTTTAATTTTTAATTTTTAATTTTTAATTTTTAATTTTTAATTTTTAATTTTTAATTTTTAATTTTTAATTTTTAATTTTTAATTTTTAATTTTTAATTTTTAATTTTTAATTTTTAATTTTTAATTTTTAATTTTTAATTTTTAATTTTTAATTTTTAATTTTTAATTTTTAATTTTTAATTTTTAATTTTTAATTTTTAATTTTTAATTTTTAATTTTTAGTTTTTAATTTTTAATTTTTAATTTTTTCTTTTTTCATTTTTCATTTTTCTTTTTTCATTTTAAATTTTTTTTTAATTTTTCATTTTCCATTTTTCATTTATCATTTTTCATTTTTCATTCTTCATTTTTCAATTTTCATTTTTCATTTTTCATTAATTTTTTATTTTCAAACAGATCTTTACACATCAAAAAGAATACACGAGTCTATTTTAAGTATTTTTGGTAGTTAAAAATATCAGCAAGAACTCTGAACTTTCTGAATATCAAAATTTTTGTACAGAAACATTTTAGAAATCAGAATTAAAATTTATTATGGAAGTTAACTTTGTATGACAAGTTTTAAAGTCCCTATTTTGTATTTTTTATGTTTGCGTTTTGTTCTATATGGAAAAATTCAGATTTAGAAATTCACCGTAAAATATTTCATTTAAATTTCAAATTCTGCATTTTATAAATTGCATTTTATAAAGTTTAATTACAAAATTAGTTATATATTTAGGGATGTGAAGATAAATATTAAAATAGACACCAAGTTAAGATTTTAACAGCGAAAGCTAACAGCGAAAGTTTCTGTTAAGTACTTAGCATGAGCAAACAAATGTTTTTATTTACGTAAAAAACGAGAATATAAATGTTTTATTAATCAAATTTAGACTATAAACATATATGTAAAATATAAATATTTTTACTTGTGACACGGACACATAGACGGACAGACGGACGAACGGACGGACATCACTAAATCGAAAGTGAGTCGATCGTTATAATAAAAAGATGGGTCTAGGTTAAATATTTTTGGTAGTTACAAACAGCAGCACAAAGTCATTATCCCCGGATCACATACGTAGTCGTATAGGATATAATAACGTGTGTTCACATATAACAGTTATTGTTATTGTTCAATTGATCCAATAAAAAAAGGATCAAAATAAAAAAAATCCGATCAAAATAGAGTTGTGTAATGTCGGGTGAAATCTACAGAGGAGAAGATTCAAGTGGGATACCGGGAATATTCAATTGTTTCTCAGGAAAAGATATAGAAATGATCAAAATAAAAAATCTTATTTTTCTTATAGACCTGAATGGTCTAGATTAATTTTTTTCTTAAAGTGTTTGCATTTGAAAGCAATTTATTGTCACCAATGTTTCAAAATTATATTATAAAGTTGCAGTAAAATATAATTAACATATCGGAAGGGTACTGCGGTAGATTTGATAGTGAAAAAGTAACGGGTGTTTTTCTTAGAGCTACAGAACTTTAAATTAAAATAAACCAAAGAAAAATATTTTTAATATCAATTAAACTGACTTTATTAGATAGAAAATTTTGTGCCGTTAATTCCTAATAATGATTTGGGCCATGCGGCCGTCAAAGCTCCAATCTTCACACACTTTTCGCAGCAATTGCGGCGCCTTATCTCACTAATAACTCATCGAATGTTGATTTCTAATTGCCTCTGGTTAGTCATTCGGTGTTTTACTCTTGAATAGTTCGGACGTGTTTACGCAGTGTAGCTAAGAATAAATAGTGAAAAGTGAAGTTGATAAAGACAGTGACTTAATATTGTGATTTATTGTTGTAAAGATAGTGACTTTTAATGCAGTGAAGTGTTGTTGTTTGGGGTGCTACGCTGAACACAGTAAATTTGGTGTCTCACTTTCTCCGGCCAGAAGTGAGGTTAAACACGAACTACCAATATACGCTCTAGTGGTTGATAGACAAAGTGTTAGTGTGTTTTGCCAGTCGGTACGGTTAGTGTCTTGGCTACTACCGCTTTAGCACATCGACCAATAGGAACTTTTAAGTATACGCAAAAGTGCGAGTGTCCGTCCTTCCGTTTTCGGTTCGCAAAACTCCGTCCTTCCGTCGGTTTGTCCGTCCTTCCGTCGACGAGTATTAATTCTGTCCTGTTTGCTCTTGGTTTGTACTGCTGAAAAAGGTTAGTAGCTTTTTATCTTAAGTTGTAAGATGCCGCCTCCGCCCAGGAAAAGGGGCGCGAAGCCAAAGGGTGACGCCTCGGACATGGCGACAACTGATGGATATAGTGCTGGTGCTCCCCCGGTGGGTGGTAGTCTGCTCCGCCACACTGAGAGTGAACTGTCGAGCACGGATATGGAAGAGGAGATTAAGAGGGTAATGTTTGGGTCTCCCAAGAAGCCGGCTTCGCCTAGATTCAGGCGTCCTGCTTCTGTTGTTGCTGTTGCTGGTGCTGAGGAGTTGGTGGACGGGTCTACTGAAGCTGTAATCAGCGACAAGGCGTCTGTTGCCACCAGTAGGAAGACGCGTGACCGTACGACGGCCTGGCCAGTACGTGAAGCTGGCATGGTTGGCAGGATGAAGGATGTAATTTTAATGTTGGTGTTTCTGATGGTGGTATGTCTGGTGGTGTCTCTGGTGGTGTTGCGGTGGTGCCCAAGCCTGTGGAAACGTGGTCCGTAGTGGTGAAGGGGAAGAAGGGCGTCACCTCTAAAGAGGTCGTGGAGAAGGTGCAGAAGGAGGTCGGCACCACCCTTGGGGTACGTGTCCACGCACTACGGCCTATGCGCGATGGCGGTGCGGTTATTCGAACCCCGTCGGTAGCTGAAAGGGAGAGAGTTGCGAACACTAAGTTCGGTGAGGTTGGGTTGGAGGTGTCGGTGAGAGACAAGCTCGGATCGAAGGTCGTCGTGCAGCGGGTTCATCCGAAAATCACTCCGGAGGGCAACGCTGAGACTATGGAGCTGCTGACTGATGTTGGAAGATGTTATATAAACTGACATCACGACATCACGATGCTGTGCCATGCTGCTACAGGTGCTTAGGATTCGACCATATGATCAGGGACCGTCGGATGCCTTATGAGGTTTGTCGCCTATGCGGTACCGCCGGTCATAAAGCCTCACGGTGCCAAAATGATGTAAGATGTCGGAATTGCGCATACAAGGCACTGCCGGCGGGGCATCTTACGATGTCCGTAGCCTGTCCCGTCTACAGCGCCATAGTTGCCAGAGCGAACGCACGTCATTAAAATGGAGGGAACAGACATAAAAATTTTGCAGCTTAACTGCCAGCGGGCATACTCGGTGATCTGCGAGCTAGGCCAGGCGATGTGCAACCTGGGAGCGAGTTTTGCCCTGGTGCAGGAGTCGTATATTACGGATGACTGCATCAGGGGTTTACCTGGGGGTATGCGCGCGTTTACCGATAACGGCGGTAGCGCCGCTATTGTTGTTAGGGATAGGGACGTGGACTGTACCGTTATTAGTAGGAGTGTTTGGGGAATCTGCGTTAGTGTAGAAGGGGGTTTTGGTAGAATGTTACTGACAAGCATCTACTGTCGGTTTGGAACGCCTCTTTAACCCTATTTGGGGTACATGGATTCGGTACTACTACTGGATAGTAGCTCACCTATAATCCTAGCTCTAGACGCAAACACATGCTCTCCCATGTGGTTCTCCAAGATGGGCAGAAATGCTTCTGCTCATCCGAACTACATGCGAGGTGTTATGCTTAGTGAATGGCTGGTCACGAAGCGGCTCATTGTTCTCAATGAGCCTAGTGAGATGTACACCTTTGATGGTCCAGGAGGTTGTAGTGACATTGACGTGACGTTAGGTAATGGGAGGGTAGTTTCAGAGTTTGACATTAGTTGTAAGATTAGGGATGACTTTGGGGTGAGTGACCATAGCCTCATTGAGGTTGAGGTCTCTCATCATCGGGCTACGTACGGGACGGACATGCCACGCAGGTGGCGACTACATGACGTCAATTGGGACATCTACGCTGAAGCCTTTAGGGGGACAGCGCTGGATGTGCCAATTGCAGAATTTAGGGCTTGGACAATAGAGAGTCAAGTCGACCAGATAGATCGATGGATGTCCACCGGTGAACGACGCTCTTCTGGGTCGTTGTCGCCAGACTCGACACAGAGGAGTTAAGTGGTGGTCTCGGGAGCTTGATATGATGCGGAGGAATGTCCGACGCCTGAGGAAGCGTTTCCAAAGGGGAAGGCGTTCCAATGCTGAAGATCTTGCTCAGCGTAAAGTTGACTATCTGGTCGCCTTGAGGACGTACAAGGACGAGATTGTTCGTGTCAAGGAGGAGGATTGGAGGACTTTTGTGTAGGACAGCAGAGATGACCCTTGGGGTCAGGCCTATCGTATAGTCCGGTGTAGAAGTAAACAGACGGACTTGACTGGTCTTTGTATAAGTGGAGTGACATTACAGACGTGGAGACAGTGCACTAGCGCTTTACTTAAGGCACTCTTTCCAGGGGCTGAACCGGCTATTCATCCGCTATATGAGGAGGTGGATGGCCCTCCGCCGCTGGAAAGACTAGAAGTGGATGTTAGCATGTGCCGAGTCAAGAGAAGAAAGAGGGGTAATCTGTTGAGGATGCTTGGCATCATAGTTTGACATTAGTTGGAAGATTAGGGATGACTTTGGGGTGAGTGACCATAGCCTCATTGAGGTTGAGGTCTCTCATCATCGGGCTACGTACGGGACGGACATGCCACGCAGGTGGCGACTACATGACGTCAATTGGGACATCTACGCTGAAGCCTTTAGGGGGACAGCGCTGGATGTGCCAATTGCAGAATTTAGGGCTTGGACAATAGAGAGTCAAGTCGACCAGATAGATCGATGGATGTCCACCGGTGAACGACGCTCTTCTGGGTCGTTGTCGCCAGACTCGACACAGAGGAGTTAAGTGGTGGTCTCGGGAGCTTGATATGATGCGGAGGAATGTCCGACGCCTGAGGAAGCGTTTCCAAAGGGGAAGGCGTTCCAATGCTGAAGATCTTGCTCAGCGTAAAGTTGACTATCTGGTCGCCTTGAGGACGTACAAGGACGAGATTGTTCGTGTCAAGGAGGAGGATTGGAGGACTTTTGTGTAGGACAGCAGAGATGACCCTTGGGGTCAGGCCTATCGTATAGTCCGGTGTAGAAGTAAACAGACGGACTTGACTGGTCTTTGTATAAGTGGAGTGACATTACAGACGTGGAGACAGTGCACTAGCGCTTTACTTAAGGCACTCTTTCCAGGGGCTGAACCGGCTATTCATCCGCTATATGAGGAGGTGGATGGCTCTCCGCCGCTGGAAAGACTAGAAGTGGATGTTAGCATGTGCCGAGTCAAGAGAAGAAAGAGGGGTAATCTGTTGAGGATGCTTGGCATCATGTCCGAAATTGCGTGACTGACTGTCCGAACAAATATATCCTTGGCATATTTGTTCACTTTAAAGGTGCGTTTGATTATCTCTCGTGGGATAGGGTACTGGATAGACTACGGACAGTAGGTTGTAGAGAGTTTTCCTTGTGGAGAAGCTATTTCAGTGGTAGGAATGCTTTTGCGGTAGGAGCCAACGATACTGTTTGTAGGGAGGTTGTTAGGGGCTGCCCGTAGGGGTCCATCTGCGGTCCATTTATATGGAACTTAATGATGGATCCCTTGTTAAGGTCTCTAAGAACAGCCCACCAATTTTGTGCTTACGCGGATGACTTGCTCATCTTAATCGAAGGTCAGTCTCGTGCTGAACTGGAGAGAAAGGGTGAGGGGGCCATGCGTGAAATCAACGAGTGGGGGAACAGTGTCGGTGTTGAAGTGTCGAGGGAAAAGACAGTTACCATGCTGCTTAAAGGCGGCTTATCGCAGGCTCTCCAACCTGTAGTTCGATCTGGCAATGCCAGCATTCGATACGTAACTCAAGTTAGGTATTTGGGCATAACCATGGGCGAAAGAATGAACTTTCTAGTTCATCTTTCCACACTGAAGGACAAATTGACGACAGTTGTGGGAGGAGCCAGACGCATCCTTAGGAATGACTGTGGTCTTAGCAGGAGAGCTGTCCGTACCATATATAGTGATCTGTTTGTTGCTTGTGCAACATTCGGCTCGTCTGTATGGTACGGCACCGCTCTGTCTGCTATGGGCAAGAAACGAATCTTGTCTTGTCAGAGAGTGCCAATGCTGGCTTGCATGCCAGTTTGCCACACAGTTTCGACAGATGCTCTTCAAGTTCTGTTAGGTGCACCTCCCCTTGACTTGGAGGTGATACGTCGTGGTATCATTTTCAAGGTTAAGAGGGGACTGCCACTATCAGGGCATGATTGGTTAACTTCGACTGAAATCGCTGATTTAGACTTGAGACAGGTGAAACTCCTGCTGGACGAGCATCTTCTTTTAAGATGGCGTTCACGTTGGACGGAGACCGATAAGGGGCGAACAACGTACGAATTTATTAAGGACGTGACCTTCGTTAGTGACCGCCCGGACTTTGGCTTCGGCCTAAGTCTGGGCTTTTTACTGACTAGGCATGGCTCCATGAATGCTTTTCTGCCTAAGAGGGGTCTGTCCGATACGCCGGACTGTTGGTGTGGGCAAGGGCCGGAGGACTTCGTACATGTTTTGAGCGGGTGTTCACTTTATAGTGATATTAGGAGTTTAGATAGGATGGGGGTTTTTCAAACGGCGATAGGATGGGATTTCAGTAGGGCATTAGAGGACGGGCGGACTGTTAGAAATTTAGGTGAATACGTAAGGGGCGTATTCAATTGTAGGAGAACTGGACGTTAGTGTATATCGTCGAGCCCGGATTTCAGATATGAGTATGACTGTTGGCGGGGGCTGATACATCGGTATCTGTCCCTCCACAGCAGTACACCGTCTTCAGCTCTCTCCCTGCTGTTTGCTGTTGTTGTTGCTACCTGTCTCCTGCATTTTCGTTTCTGTTGTCTTATGTGTTGCTATGTTTATTGTTGTCCTTTTGTGTGCTGCTGCTGAGGAGGCACATGCTCACTCAGAATGCGGCTGTTCATTATTGTGTTGTGTCCTTTGTCCTTTTTATGTCTATATGTTTGTCGTTCAGGGCCACCAGTCCCGAACTGTTTGGAGTTCAACTGGTAGTAGCTTCGGCTACGAAGCCTGACCGGAGGCTTTATTCTGGTACCACGGGTGTCAGGAGCCCCTGGAACTTAGTTCCAGCCTGGCAGCGGTGTGGCCGCCTTGGGGAGCATCGTGGTGGCTGTGGTTTAGACCCAAATCGCGGGTAGAGCGCAAGCTCGGTGTGGAGTTGCATTGCAACCGGGTGCCGTGACCCATAGATCGGTAGGAGTTTTAGCTAGTACTCCGCTCCTCATCCAAGGGGGAGGTCATGCCCAAATGCATGCCTCAAATTGGTACTCGTACTGCGAGGGCGCCGGTGGACGCGGTGTTAAGTGCACCGTGAGGTCAGGCCACCGTGGCAGGTACTCACGGAAATCTTGAGCACATCTGCCTCTGGTTAGTGACTTTACATAACTCCAAAGAAAAGAATCCAATAGAGTTAAATCACACGATCTTGGTAGCCAATTAACAAGACCATTTCGTGAAATTATTCGTTCATCAAAAGTTTTTCCGAGATAAATTAATTGTAGGGTGCGCTATGTGGCATGTGGCTCCGTCCTGTAGTAACCACATATCAGCAAGATTAATACCAGGTAATTGAGGTACGAAAAAATTTATAATTATTTCTCTATACCGTTCACAGTTGACAGTAACATTCTGCCCATAATCTTTTTTGAAGACATATGGACCAATGAGCCATAAAGCCTACCAAACATAGTTAATCTGCTTTACTTACTAGAAAAAGCACTATAGTCCTAGGTTTTCTATTTCTGTTAACCAGAGATTTTAATAATAATAAAAGCACGTACAATTTTTAATTTTTTTAAAATTTAAATTGCATTATTTCGATGACCTGAAAATAAATAAAGATACAATAGCAGGCAGACATGAAGAAAATATATTAACTAACAACGAGTTGAAAATACACTCTATTCGAAATCAATAACAAATAAACTGTGTGTGTGTGTGTGTGTGTGCGATTAAATTAATTAAAAACTTAGCTAAAACAATCAATTCGTTTTTATTGATGAGCCATACCACTCTAGCTCATACCACAACAATTAGAATTTAGCATGAAGTGTTATTTGTATAAATCTATTTGTATCTCAATCGCTTAATCAAATCACTTTCAGATAATTTTCGAAATGACTAATAAAGCCTATGCATGTTTATGTTGTACAGCTGCAGGCGTACTATAAAAATATAATTAAGTCTGTCAGCAAAAAAAAAAAAAAGTGAAAACACTTACCAGTTGTTGTAATGCGACATACAAGTTCTCCTTGGACTTTGGGTTTATAGTAGATATCATTTTCATGGACAAAGGCAATTGCTTGATTTTGTGCAAAAGCTTTATTCAATCCGTTATTTTGTATTGAAATTGTTGAGTCTAGATTTTGTTGCTGCAGCTGAATAGGCGGAGGAGGTTTAACTAAATTAGCACCACTGGCCGCTAAACTATTCAACAATATACTACTCGTAGTAGGAGTGGGTGATGGCTTATTGGTAGCAATAGCCGATGAAATGGAATTAGTGGAACCGCCATTGACCACTGATTGTATTTGATTGTGATTATTGTATGGTGCCCATAAAACATATTGTAAATGTGGTGCTTCAGCTATATTTTCAGTTGGTCCCAAAGGAAATGTATTGGCTGTTTGTACCTCATAGACATGATGCCTTAAAAAAAAATAAAATGCTTAGTAATTTCAAATTAATCAAATATTTAATTTGTTGATATCATTTTAAAAGTGGATTTGGTTTGCCTTAAATTGTTTTCTTGGAAATTTTTAACATGAAACTAAAAGAATAATCATCATAAACATTCTACGAGGCCTGTTTAGTGTTTTCAATACTATCCATTATATTGGTGAACAGAACAAAATCAACTAAATTACTTAAGTTGATATAATTTAAAATCAATTAAAATTTTCTAAATAAAAAAAAAAACAAAACACAACAGAACAGAACACTCTTATTTGTGTTTTTCCATTTGCTAATTTTAGTTTTTATTATAATAACAAACAATTTATAGCATTTTTATTTCTGTTTGTGCTAAATTAATTTTGTAATCATGAATTTTTCATTAAATTTTATATCGTTCTTTTCAATTACCTTGATCCCTCTGCATTACTATCGGACTGCAGCAAAACATATTTAAGATCTGGTGCTACTAAAAACGATTCGGCATTTAATTGGCGCTAAAATCAATTTTTTTTTTAAAGAAATAAATAAACCCGGTGCTTATTTGTTTACTTGTCTCATATTTTAACAAAAATTAAACTTACAAATGTTGAATTCGTCATTAACACACGTGTTGTATAATTATCTAAATTAACTATTGATAAACCACCGCTAGGATCACGAAAGACTAATTCACTGTCTGAAAGTAGTTATAAAAAAGAATGATTAATATTAAAGAATTACTTTATCCTCTTAACTTTTTTCGCATGCACTATTTGATTTTTTTTTTTCAAGTTATCTTTAAAAAATATGCCAGTTATTATGTTCATTTGTTATTCAAATGAATTATGAAATAGAAGTACGTGCTAAAATTATTCAATATTTTCAACAAAGCCCAACTTTGACCCACAAACTGTCAAACTATTTCCAAAGTTGTTAGAAAGTATCAGGAGAATTTGAACACTGATAGCAAACATGGTTCGGGATGAAAGAAAGATTCACATTAGCAGAAAAGCAGCACGGTTAGCTGAGTGCTCGGACTATTTGTTGGGAAAAGTTAAAGCCAATGCAGCCTTGAAGACATACAATGTCCAAAAAGTTACAGGCAGGAATGCTGTTAAAAATTTAGAGGCCAAAAACAGAGAGAGAAAATTGAAATGTTTCTCATCTTCCAGGTCACAATTTTTATGTTTCCAACTATTAAGGAAATGTTGAAGATAAACTTAGAACCAAAAGTACACGAAATATCCAGAAAAGTTGTGGCAAAATAAGCAAGTCATTTGTTAAAATGTGTGAAAAGAAGACTACTTCCGTTCATAAGCCAACAAAATGTGTCCACATATTTTAGGCCTGATTTGGCATTCTGCCACTATGGTAAGGAAATAGTGCAAGAACAATAACGTGGTTTTCGTATCGAGGAAGATAAATCATCTAAACAGTCAGGAGCTTAGGCTGGTGGATCCTGCGAGAAGGGAGTTGAAGAAAACAAAAAAATCATGTGAGTCCGATCACAGGGGAGATAGGTAAACATCTAGTAGTTAAAGTTTTTTATGGCACTTTTTTAATATCAAACAGAAAGCGTCCTCTATGTATCACTTATAGCAATCAACTGCAGGGGCTTGCCAATATATTTCAACCGGTTAATTCTTAATTTTTCGTTTTTTATTTTTAATTTTTCATATTTTCATATTTAATTTTTTATTCTTAATTTTTTATTCTTAATTTTTTATTTAAAATTTTTAATTTTTTATTTTTCATTTCTTATTTTTCATTTTTTATTTCTCATCTTTCATCTTTAATTTTTTATTTTCTATTATTCATTTTTATTTTTAATTTTTAATTTTTTATTTATGTTTGTGTTTAAGTTTTTATTTTATATTTTTAATTTTTAATTTTTAATTTTTAATTTTTAATTTTTAATTTTTAATTTTTAATTTTTAATTTTTAATTTTTAATTTTTAATTTTTAATTTTTAATTTTTAATTTTTAATTTTTAATTTTTAATTTTTAATTTTTAATTTTTAATTTTTAATTTTTAATTTTTAATTTTTAATTTTTAATTTTTAATTTTTAATTTTTAATTTTTAATTTTTAATTTATAATTTATAATTTATAATTTTTAATTTTTAATTTTTAATTTTTAATTTTTAATTTTTAATTTTTAATTTTTAATTTTTAATTTTTAATTTTTAATTTTTAATTTTTAATTTTTAATTTTTAATTTTTAATTTTTAATTTTTAATTTTTAATTTTTAATTTTTAATTTTTAATTTTTAATTTTTAATTTTTAATTTTTAATTTTTAATTTTTAATTTTTAATTTTTAATTTTTAATTTTTAATTTTTAATTTTTAATTTTTAATTTTTAATTTTTAATTTTAATTTTTAATTTTTAATTTTTAATTTTTAATTTTTAATTTTTAATTTTTAATTTTTAATTTTTAATTTTTAATTTTTAATTTTTAATTTTTAATTTTTAATTTTTAATTTTTAATTTTTAATTTTTAATTTTTAATTTTTAATTTTTAATTTTTAATTTTTAATTTTTAATTTTTAATTTTTAATTTTTAATTTTTAATTTTTAATTTTTAATTTTTAATTTTTAATTTATAATTTATAATTTTTAATTTTTAATTTTTAATTTTTAATTTTTAATTTTTAATTTTTAATTTTTAATTTTTAATTTTTAATTTTTTTTAATTTTTAATTTTTAATTTTTAATTTTTAATTTTTAATTTTTAATTTTTAATTTTTAATTTTTAATTTTTAATTTTTAATTTTTAATTTTTAATTTTTAATTTTTAATTTTTAATTTTTAATTTTTAATTTTTAATTTTTAATTTTTAATTTTTAATTTTTAATTTTTAATTTTTAATTTTTAATTTTTAATTTTTAATTTTTAATTTTTAATTTTTAATTTTTAATTTTTAATTTTTAATTTTTAATTTTTAATTTTTAATTTTTAATTTTTAATTTTTAATTTTTAATTTTTAATTTTTAATTTTTAATTTTTAATTTTTAATTTTTAATTTTTAATTTTTAATTTTTAATTTTTAATTTTTAATTTTTAATTTTTAATTTTTAATTTTTAATTTTTAATTTTTAATTTTTAATTTTTAATTTTTAATTTTTAATTTTTAATTTTTAATTTTTAATTTTTAATTTTTAATTTTTAATTTTTAATTTTTAATTTTTAATTTTTAATTTTTAATTTTTAATTTTTATATTTTTATTTTTAATTTTTAATTTTTAATTTTTAATTTTTAATTTTTAATTTTTAATTTTTATTTTTAATTTTTAATTTTTAATTTTAATTTTTAATTTTTAATTTTTAATTTTTAATTTTTAATTTTTAATTTTTAATTATCCCTCTACAAAACACAACCCACAACACACAACACCAAAACCCCCAACCACCAAACCAAACCACCAAACCCCAACCC